>JASAMV010000236.1:0-55807 GCA_030248065.1 Rhynchonema sp. JSB1_4
CTGGATCCGCCCTTGATATAGGTAACAGTTCGACAACCTTGATGCCGAGCCCACTTGTTTTTGGCTGAGTAGTACACATTTCGTGCTTCGTGTGGAAAAAACTTATACGCGCATGCGCTTAAATTTTTTCGCGCTCCGCGTGCGCTTGTAAATGAATACCGAATAACATTGTTATGATTACGACAACGATTTTCTCGTGACCATGAGAGGACTCAATTTCACACTCGGTTAATCCGCGACCGTTTTTGCGAATGTGGCGCAATATTGATAGTGCCAGATCGTCTGTATGCAAGACTCTTATAGTAATTCGACCTCTAAAAATTATCTCACACCAAAGCCCAGCACCGCTACTACTGTAACTCCGTTATGTTTATTGCTCAGTAACCTCACTTCATCCCGCCGATTTTGACCTCAAACGAAAATGCAGTCGAGCGGAAAATGTGAAATTTCATGTACAACGTTCCGTAAATGGATTTACATATTTTTTCAAACGGTCATCAAGCAACTTGGGATACGGTAATGAACACCAACGATACACGACAACGTTCATTGGTTAATTATTCGCGACTGCAGGCGAAATATTCTGATCATCCACGTGTACATCTAGCAAACATTTACGGCCCAGTAATGTAACAGCTCCAGTCAGCAAACGAGCACAGTGTTGTAAAGCGTCTTCAGCAAATAAACAAGCACACAGACCGGGCTCGAGACAGACAGGAACACCAAAGTATACACAAAAGCGGATTAGGGACACACGAGCAACGTGCGAACGTTTCCCACAAGCCGGTGCATGTTGGTACAAGACAGCATCTTTGACACATACCGCCTTCGTCGGTCAGGTGTGACCTGGTTGCTCGCAACACAATGCATGGGCCATTCATTGTCGCATGGGACACTGGCTGTGGACTACGGCATGCAAAAATGGGACAGAAATGGATATCTGGCTATGTGAGCTGAAATAAAGTAGTCATGGTTTTTGAATCACATATCAATTGGCTAACATTAACATTGCAGGTTCAAGATTGTATATCAAACAAAAGTCAGCAAACAAACAATATGCTTTGCGATGTGGAGCGTGTCACCAAAACCACACAAAATGTTGCATTCATGCTATTTATGTGTCGAAAGACACAGTGAAAACCATGTGTACCTGTCATTCAGCCACAATTTGCACCATTACGAAAAGTTGGCACCGCTTTACTTGCAGTATCTCTGGGCCCCCAAATTTTGCCACATTCGAAATTTCGTACAAAATTTTGGTCCATACCTGGAACTCGAACGCCCAGCGGTGATAATAAGGGCAAGCTACAAACCACGTGTTTCTGCCTGTTTCAGATTAATAAGCGTGAATGTACGTTTGGCGGTTGGCTGTGGGCCATGGTCTCAAATTGTATGTCCATGCAATGAGAGCCGCTTATTCATGTACTGTTGTAACCAAAATGGCTTTGTTTCAAGTACATACATATATGAGCTCCCCATAAGAGCGGCTGGTTTCCCAATTAGAGGCTCATAAGAGCTCAATCTAATGCGATGCCGGATCTTATTCCAAATCCAAATTGTGTTCATTTCCACTCTGCGAATGAATTTCTGTTCCGGTTTAGCCCTGAGGTTGCTGTGCTAGATCCACTCACATTTGAGTGCTTATGTGGAATTATAAGTGCCTCAATAGATTGGGTTTAAGCAATGCGTGACCCTAGAATGATGCTTGGTACCCAACATGGCAAGGTTCCATCACGTCTGCCGTTCATAGGTCATAAAATTTCGCCTGGTACCATCTGCAATGGCATTCCATCCCAATTCAGGCAGTATCATGTTTCGTTTTTCGTAATGTTTGTGTAGATTGCGCAGACAGAGTATAGAGATTGTTTACTAGTTTATGCGTGCTTTGGGCGAGCAATGGAGAGTGTTTGACCATAATCAACTTTCGACAACACTACCACACGCTATTCGTTACAAAACCTGTTCAGGCCGGATCTGCGAACAGGCCGATTCCACTGGACACTCTGTCGAAGGGCGGTTTCGTAGACCAGGCTTATTCGTCTGTCAAGGCGGTTGCAAGCACAACAGAAGCCTGAGCGATTAGAGCAACAAGGGCATCCGGCTAGCGTACGCACACGAACATTTCACTACGAGGCACATTTCCGTTCCCGGCAAACATTGTGCTTCTTCTTTGATGTCATAAACGTGTACTGCACGTCCATTTATACCTACCTAATCATTGAGTCATACTTGTACATCAGTGCATGAGACGATGAAAGCTGCTTTGCGAGTAATGGTTTTGATTTGCTAGATACTACATATAGTTGATATAAAGATCAAATCAAAAGTTCTTCTGAGTGAAACCTTTGTGTGACTTCCATATTGATGCACTGTTGTACCGATGTATAACTCCGTATGCAGCAGACGTCGCTTCGCGGAGCTTTGGTATTTTTCCAGTTAATTTTTTTGTTTGCCGCAATAATTTCACGGGCTGAGAGAGCAGCTGCAAGTCATCGGCGAGACAGACAATTTAGCGCTGCCCGAGCATTCCTACGTGTAAAAACGATTGTCCAAGTGCGTTTTTTATGACCTCCCAAAACCATCGTCGCGTTGCGTATAGTGAGAGGCGAGCCGATTACTATTTTGTGACTAGTTCCGAGCCTATGACCCAACACACACGTTTAACTTTGATTACGCTCCCAACTCTCGGGTTATAGGTATGTGTGTATGTGTGTTGGCTCAACAACCATTGTTGTTCGGCTGTGGTCGCTGCTTTGCGGCTCCGGCCGGCGAACGAAAAGTTCAGCTCACCAAACGCAGAAGGACGGCCGTTTCTCACTTTTATCTTGTTATGCTGTTTATTACGCAGATGTTCGGCGGGCCACGTCCCACACCAGCGCGATCATAAAACACAAAGTTCGATGGCATTTGCTGTAAAAGTTCACTTTCTAAAATGATGTGCTTCGTCCACGTGCGTCAATGAAAAAACCATTGGGCCAACAAAAAATGCACATTTGTTTTCCTGGTCTACAAGAACACAGGAAACAACGTGTGCGTGCGCGTTTTTGTTGTGGCTCCGTGTAAACAACAATCGTCCGATGGATAAGTCATAGCGGTATTTAAAAAAATCATGTCAAAAATAGCGGATGCCTTGACAAGAGGTTCCGAGCAGACGTGGGTCTGAATGACTCCAGTTGAATCTGCCCTTCAACACTATTGTTTTTGTCCGCGCTGTTTCACCCCCTTGAGGATAAATGTTCTCCACGTGCTTTCATTTGAATGGACTTTGACATCACGCGGACAAGATGAATTCATTCCTCAAGTCCAAGTCTGTCGTCGCTAACAGCTTCGAGCTATTATTCATTCGACCTCGTGCTTCATTAGCGCCTTCGATGGTGCTAGTAAGTCAGTCAGATGGACATACTGCGGTGTGCGTACGCCATATATACCTACGTTGTTGTTGTTCAAGACGCAGAACTCTCCGCGATATTGTGATGTGGTGTTTGTTTGTTGGTTTGATGTGCTGTTGTTATGATTTTTCAGCGGAGAGCACAGCAATGCCTTCTTCATTGTGCATCATTTGAATTGTTTAAGGCTGCTGTATGGTCTGGGAACGTGAAAATAATCCAAGCGATGCGGTTTTTATTGATAGGTGAAGGCCTTATGTATGGTAGTTACCTACAATGTACAACTTACAGTTATACGTATGTACAACGTGTATACCTTTTAGGCACCAATGTATACTTTAGATGCTGATAGTCATGGCGCCATATAATTTCGGCACACGCTTTTTTTAGTTTTGGTTGCAGGATGCTTGGGTCAACCATTCAGAACACAATTGCGAATTCTACAAATGTATATACTGCTGTGATAGGTATTCATAACTTCGGGAAGTTGGGTGGGTCGGTACCTATAGGTACTACTACCATAAGTTGGCCAGTTAGGCGCTTTGACCCATCTTAGCGCAATTTCCACAGGCTTTTCGGTGTGTCGCGTTCTCTATGTTAACCAAATAAAACAAAATCGTACTGCCGGCGACACGACTTAGCAGATACGGCTGGATAATCTCATCAGCTTTTGCAACTTACCACAACAAAATCTAATATTAGTAGTGCACCATGTTGTACAGTTTATGGTGTCGCACTTCCGTCCACGACAAAGTGTGCAAGCCATTTTACAATTTAGTAAACAAGCTGACCATAATTCCCTGTAGGTGCATGGCACATGTTAGCAACATTAAACTTATCATGTAGCACCCACGTCGGAGCATACACGAGCTCGTAAAACTATCGTTCGTTTGATCGCGTGCTTCCGTGCGCAGGAGCACCTTTTTTATACAACAGACTTTATCTATAAATTTTTAACGATACATCATAAGCCATGAATTTCACATGAGCCCGCCGTCCCGTTGAATAAAGAGGCATGCCGCATGTTTATCCAACACCCAAATAAGGTCCCTCATGTCATATCCCACACCCGAAGTATGCCATGTGTTCCAAACTCGTCAACGATAGCAGCGGACAATGCGGTGTTCGCGCATGTTTCCCATCAGAGGCCGGCGGCATCTGATGATGATAACATTTCGCAACGTTTGCTTTTGGCGCACAAATATGGGTTGATGTAACCCGACACCAGCGAGCGACCAGCACCGAAACGACAGACAGATATAAGCAGTCGAGCATAATGTCCATGTCTGTGTGACGGACGGACAGCGATATCCGTTTTCTATTGATTCAGGCCCGTTATCTAGCCGCAAAACTAGAATAGCGGCAATATCCCGCAGCCATGTCGATGTGCCAGGAAGACAACAACAGTAGCCGCCGTTGTGTCGCCCAACCATCGCATAATAAGTGAGCAAACATACTGAGAAGCAGCGCGCAACGTTTTTTTCGCCCAGCGCAGCTATCCTACTCCTACCAATAGTTGGAGATGTAAGCGGCGGGCTTACAAAGTACGTACATGTCGACGACATTATTGTAGGAGCTAACAGGTGGATAGATAGTGCGTTGTGTTGACAAGATGACAGTGGTTGGTTACGGACGGCTGTCTCGCTCTCTCTCCATCGCGCTGTTTACCAACCGTGTGTGTCTGTGCCGCCACCCACAGGTTTAGGATTGCAATATGGCAAGTCTCTATCAAAAAACCAGCTTGGCTTCTCGTCCTCACACTCTCTCCCTCCTTCCCCAACCGCGCTCTCTTTATTCGAATATTGAAATACAGTGAACGCTCACGGTCACGCTCTTCGACTCCCAGACTTTTGACGACTGTGTTTGTGAAAATCATACACACACGTCGCTTTGTTGAGTGCATAGTTTGGGTGGTCATAACATGGTCTCGTTCTCACGACTGGAGTCAGTTATACCTGTACAGTAGTGCCACCACTTCAAAAGACTACACCGAGATCGGCTGGTGTACGGTATGTATATGTACCGTAAGCTATAGTGTATGCGCACTTGTCGGTCGCTGTACTTTTATAAAGTCCGTTCGATTTGCCTTTAGCTGCTCGGCCCATTCGTCTTTTTACCGTGCAGTGTAGCACAAAGAAATTCTTGCTTCGGTTTTTTTTCAGGTACTACTTTGATTCCACAGTTCGCTTATGTATGAGCTGCATCGGAATGTTCAGTAATTCAATGGGCCAGGTCATGAAGTCCGTTACTGGGTATCTAGCCAGGGGGCACTTTCTATTTCGTACAATTATAAAAACTTACAATTTGTAAGTTTTTGGTTTTATCATATCTTTCTCTCTTTTTTTTTCCCCGTTGCTCCCATGTGCATTGTGAAGAACTTTTACGCTGGTCAAAAAAACAGAAACAACGATATCAATATATACCAATTCAAAAATCAACCGTACAATTTTAACTCTTACAAATAAAAAAAAATCCCCCTCTTAATCTGCATATTACATATTTTGGTAACACACTACATAGGTATAGTCCATCCATCAGCTCATGACACTTTTTTGTCAGCTGAAAAGCTTGACAGGATCCAGTGCTGTTCCGGTTCCGGTTGGCTTACAAAAAGAAAAGAAAGAGAAATCGGCTTATTACATATTTTGGTGCGCCTTCTCTACACCAAACACAACAACCAACCCCAACCAAAACAAACACACTAGGTACATACGAAACATGAACCTGTTACGTGCCAAAGTCAACAAGTTGGTTTACAGGGGTAATTTTATGCGTCATTTATTGTGATATACATAGCATATTGTGTCAATGATTCACATCCCGCCATAGAACATGCTGAACAGCACCATCGGCAGAGACCTCGGTAATATCTTGCAGGATCATGTATGAATTCAAAAAATTATGCGGTTGCACGTGCCAAAATATCACATAACTGAGTTTCATTGTGAACAGAATTTCCATGCGAGCGACATCATGCCATTTATTGTTACGCGTTTATTGACCACCAAAGTAAGACGTCTTGAGTCCTTGCATAAGTGCCTTCACACTTTGTGTTGTGCGTTGGTCAACTCATGTTTCGTATCTGTGCTGTGTGTTCGGTCGCCCCTATTCCCTTATCTCTTCGTTTCACAAGTCAGTGCACATGCATCGGGGCCCATCTAGAGCATTCGCGCCTATGCATATGTTCCTTTCTTGTCTCAATGTCTGACATGGTTGGTTTTATTTGACGTAATTTTTTATGCTGTCATGACACAGCTTGTTGAGTGATTTCATCACGAACCAAATGTTACTTTGTAATGTAGCTATGCATAACGCAGCTGAATTCTCGGTTATATCGGTGTTTGACAACATCGTAACGCTGACAACCAGCTGTCAATCCGGGGATAAACCAGCTAAATTTCGTAGGATTCAATGACGAGATGAGCCGTATTATTTTGTTACATTTTATCGCAACATTTACATACCGTCAACGCCGGCTGTGGTATTCAACGACTGCACTAATATACACAACTCCATTATTCTTGGGTTGTTGAGTGTTTTAGCATTATATAGCTCACATAAATAACTCGTACACTCAAACGCGCGAACGTTGCATCGCACAACAAGATTGAGTGAGTCGCATAAGTAGCCTCTCTGTCGGTGCGCTGCTGCTGTCAAATCGCGTTCCTCTCCCTCCTCCTATGTGCATTCATTGTGCCATGTCCAGCTTGGAACTAATCAATGATTTATGGGTCGCTGGGACAAAGTATATTTTCGATTGTTTTTCCTTTCAGACACTTTTTTGGCGACAACATTGACGGCCGATACAGTACATACTATTAAATCGAGGAAAGCCGAGAATTAATTTCCGTTTCCAGCGTCTTATCAGCGCCGTTTGGGACGCTTTTTCCCATCAATTGTTGACGAACTGATAACGCCGACAGCGCGACCATAAATACCAAATTGTTTCGCGTCGGCGGCGTGAAAACACCTGACCGTTCAAAATGGTCGTCAAGTAAGGGGCGCGAGTGAGACGTACAACAACATTCGTCTGGCCATTGTGTGTGTGTGCTGCACACAGCTGACACGATGTTGCGTTCGGTTGTGCTGTTCGTGGTGTTGGCATCATCGACCACGTGGGTGCATGCACTCAAATGCCATTGCACCACCAACAAGGGTGCCGCTGAATGCAGACACAACGTGTGTGAGGAACCGTACCCAGAGGATTGGGAGGCCAGGCAGAAACAAGGTGAATTTTGATTGTTCTGATTCTTTTTGCAACACGAATGTGGGCATACTAAGTGCTCTGAGAACGAACTGTATTTTAAGGGCCCGTATCACAAATCCCGATCCCTTTACCTGCTCAATAGTCCCAACGAGTCGTCACATGGTTAACGTGACCCCAATTCTCAGGAGCATTTGCGTGCGCGGCCGTGAACATGACGACTAAGGGTCAGGTGCACTACGCGTGCATCCGCAGCAAACAGATCGAGGGCACCGATACCATATGCAAGCAGAGTTCGACGGTGACCGTGTGCTGGTGTCGTGGCTCAGATTACTGTAATATGGGGCTGTTGCAACAGACATTGTTGGAGAACAACGCCGACGACCGACGACGACCCGAACCACCACCACCACCACCGACCACCACAACACCGTCCTACTACTATAGGCGACCAGAGCCGACCACAAGGGCACCGTATTATAGGTGGGTGTCGGGTTTGAGAATAGTTAAACTGTGCCAGGAAATGACAATGAAATGAAGAAATGTCAATTGCAGACCGCCTCCGCCACCTCCGCCTGTGTATCGCACACCAGCACCACGTGTACCATTGTGGACGCCACGTCGAACCACAACGACGTCGTCGACGACAACAACAACACCCAAACCTACAACAAAGCGAACCACAACCACAACAACAACACCGACAACAACCACAACAACAACACCGGCAACAACAACAAGCACAACAACAACACCGGCAACAACAACAACCACAACAACAACACCGGCAACAACAACAACCACAACAACAACACCGGCAACAACAGCGCGGCGCACAACAACACCGACCCCGCCCGCACCGACGGTCAAAGCGACCGTGTTCAGTCCGCAGTGGAGCTTCTCATATCCGACTCGTCCGCCGACGACCGCACGGCCAAAAGACATGTTGTTCAACAATCACGATTCACAATGGAGTCATGGGGACACATATGACCACAATCGAGACCGCGACTCGAAAGTGGTGAGGGGTCGCGTCGAGGGCGATTCGTTCCGGGTCGAGGTCACACGACCGCAAAGCAGTCAACGGCTGACCGAACCGCCGCTGTATGAACCGCCTCAAAGGCGGACAACCACGACCACTCGGCCGACCACAACCACGTCAGATTACAGGTGGTGGAGGCACACGACCGAACGGTCCAAAACCACAACAAGGAGGTAAAGTCCGAATGGTTCAGTAGCTTTGCATAAAAGAATCAAACGACACCAAAAACCCTTAATCTGACACTGCAGATGGCGTTGGGAGCCACCGGCTACGACGACAACGGTGTGGCGACCACCGGCGACCCGTCCGCCGATGCCACGTCACACCACGACCACCACCAAACGTATGACGAGCACACAACGCACCACTCCAGCACCAAAATCGACCGAACTGCCCTGGTGGCAACGGACGACCATTCAGGAGGATGAGGGCAGTCGCGAGTGGACCTATCTCAAACCGTCCGGCGGCCAGGAGGGCGTCAAACGCAGGGACAAAGACGACGACCGCGTGTCACAATTCTACGATGACGACACCCACAATGACTATCAGCGAGACTTCCACGGTCGCGGCGATGCGATGGAACGCACCAAATCCAGCGCTGTGCCCAGGTCAAGCGTTGTCGCTGTTGTTATTGCCTGTTGCTGCTTGATGTTTCACGTCGTCTGGGCGTAGGTGGACAGTACGCGTGTGTGCATAATTGTTGCGGTCTTCAGCAATCTACATGTTGATGATTGATGTAAGCCAAACAAACATGTTGTTACTTGCTGTTGTTGTGTAGTCATTCTTCACTGCTCGATCTTCTAATCTTCCTTGAGGAGCGTGTCATCCAGCTGTCTTTTTCATTGTCGATCATTATCATTTATACACCCACCCAAACTGCCCAATTGTTATCAACCATGTTATATTCTGCCGTCATTTGTTTGAGAAACACTGCAACACAAAAGCATGGCGTCACATTTATAAAATTGTCTAATTCAGCCATATTATTCACGTTGACATTTCTTATCTCACCCTAAATTATGATCAATACCGGGCGCAATATGTTGGTACACAAGCGTAAATTAATGTGCAGCTATTCGTTATCGGACGAGACACAAGTCAGTCTTGTGAACTGCACTGATTAATTTCGATGATTTATTCTTGTCACTTCACGCGAAGCGGATTTTGTTATATTCGATCGTCGTTCATTAACCATTGGGAGATAAAATCATTAGTCTCGATATGGTGCCCATCGGTTTGCATTGTATTCTCTTTCACTGCCAACCTTTCAACAAAAACGTGGAACAACTTAAGTTTACAATAGCAAACATAACAAAGTGAAACAACCAATGAATTATAAACCACCCGTTACGATCACACAAGCGCCATAATATATCCCTAATGATCGGGAACAAGCGAAAGGAACTCATCATCGTCACACAATTCCGTTTCATGATTCTGTTGACTTTCGGCGTTCACATTTTGGCCATCGCTCATTTGAGAGGCGGTCGATTGTGAATAAGAGAACACTTGTCCTGAAACAATGTTCATGTTTCAGCAACCTGTAGTAACCTAGCGCGTTTCAATCACCACGACAAAATAAATTGAAAGTAAAAAAATCAACTTCCACGCATACGTTGAGCAGTTGACTTTTTCAGTGTATCCACGCCACCAGTGACGATTTTTCGACTGAGATCGTAGTACTGATTAGGATGCGAGATGAGTTGGTCCATTGATTCGGGAGGCAGACCGTGGCTGGCCTCGAACATTCGGGAACAGGCTTTGTCGAAACGACCCTCTTTCGACGCCAGACCCACGATCTGAACATTTACGAACGTATTTTTGAGTTAGGACACGCGAAAATGTTCAACTCACGTTCTTGATACGATCAGGCGCGATTGACATTTTCTCCAGTCGCTTGGTCAAAGCATCAGCGTCCCAGTGTTTGAAAGGACAGCCTGAAACGCACTGTGCTGGGTGGCTACACGCTATATAAAGTGACGTTTTCTTTGATTAGATGCTGAACAAGCTCACCATGACAATCACTGCCGGTAGGTGGACTCGACGTAATGATTCGTTGACAATGATATGGCGTATAGTTGGCGCGTTTGCCCTCCTTGCCGTAGTTGTGTCGAATGTTGTACGCGTACTGTTTCTCGAACTGTGAAACAAACGCGCAATAGTGATTATCGATCAACCAATAGCTCACTTGATCATCATAGCACCGTACCTTTTCAGCATCGATGTTCTTGGTGAATTCCTGTCTGAAGAATGCGAGTGCGCCATCGAGACTGAGTCCGATGCCTTTCAGGTACAGGCCGTACTGCATGCGCGCACCGTGACGCAGATGATGCGCACGTCGCAACTCGCTGTGTATCGAACGCATGCACAATGGGAACGACTGCTCGCTCAGCTGTGAAAGTCACATGTTGTTCATCGCACAAAGAATATGGTAATCAAAATTGGTGATCCGCTCGCTCAGGTGAGCTTTTCATGCAGGCAAGATAATTCAAATGCATATTCCGACGCCAGTAACGTAAAAGACACTCTCAGATACCTTATAACGGGCCGAATTACCGAAAGAAAATGGGCGCAACTGAAGATGCATCGCGCATTTGGTGTATCCTACGCTCTCCTCCACATCGGTGCGTAATATCCCTTCTTACCCACAAAACGTGTGCTGAACAACGCTGCTGTTCGCGTGAGCGCGCAACAAACTGAGATCAGCCAGCTGTAAGTTGTCCTCATCGCTTTTAGGCGCGCGAGTTTCGAGTTTCGAGCTTTCGGGAATTCGGCCCAACAATAACATTTACGCGGGACACAGTTGTTTAGTTTTATGTTAGTGTTGTTTGTCATACTGTCAATAGAAAATCTCGAGGCATCCAAAATTCAGAAAAAGTTGTGAGACCAAGACAGAACTCATCCGTTCACAAAATTACGCAACGTGTACCTTATCAATCATCTCTGGTGTAACTGTATTCTCATCAACGTTGTCGTAGCTCTTGCCCAGATACGCCTGATGGTTGAGTTTCCTGAGAATCGGCTGCAGGCGTTCCTCATCACCGATGGCGCCGTAGTGACGCGACGCGTGCTGGTGGGCAAATAAACACTGTGGGGCAACACTGCTGTACTTTGCAAACAGTTCTCTTGATTGTTTTTTATTGTGGAGTAGGTTGTTATTGAATACTGCCAGAAAATGGACTTTGCAAAGTTAGCCGGCCGGCGGCACTTCTAGTGCGACGCTCGATGAGGCCTTTGGGACGTGCTTCCTAGTGAACTAAATGGAAGTCGTCACTAACCGCCAATCCGAAAGACAACAAGGATCGGAATTTTGAAGACAGAATTTGAATGAGATCGTTTTTGGGCACGTACGCCTTGCCGTGGTGAACGAACACCTTGCGGGCACCGACCAGCTCAATCGCGTCAAGGAAATCGACCTGAAATGGTGGATTCTGTGCGAAAAGGAACAAACAACGCCAAATTTGAATGTCATCAAACCGACCTTGAAGTAATCGTTAGCTTTCCAGACATTGTACTGACTTTGCGCTTTCAATACGCCCATCAACTCCTCTTGATACTGTTCTTTCTCAGCTTCATCAACCTGACAATATAATTCATTTTAAGTATTATTTTCACTGATTATTGTTTTTTGTTATTTTAAAGCAAGCAAAATGCTTTGCTGCTTGCGGCAGTTGGCCCAAATTCTCGAAAGCGCATCCGCCGCCCAAATTCTCGAAAGCGCACCGCCCCCAAACACGGTGATGACGACTTCCAGCTTGCTAACCTCAATTCGTCACGTGCTTACGCAAACAGCTAGGGGGCCCAAATTCATCTATCGTCAACACATTCCGGGCTCCAATCTGGGTCACCCCCAGCGTAGTGGCAGGCAAATGGTTGCAAGGTACCCCCTCCTACCCAGCCTCCAGAGGGTTGCAAGGTACCCTTGAGGTCCAAAAAGGGTGCTTTTTGCATGCATTGTACTGCAGAATTGGCCGAAAAATTGGTACTTCTTTGCATCGGTCGAAAATTTGCCCAAAATAGCCGTTATATGGAGGTTGGTGCGCGAGATTTTTGGAATTTTGAGGTGAAAAAACACCCATTTTTGCCTATGAAAACCATAAATTGATGGTTGCAATGTACCCTCCGGGATGGTAGCAAGCTATCTACCCCTAAGGAGATTCCCCTAGCCACCACAGTGGTTACTCCAATATCGTCAATACCCTAACCAAGTACTACACAGCAAACAGCAGCGTTTTTTAGCGCACGGCTGTGCAACCGCCCCCGGTGGCGGTGGCGCTTTCAAGAATTTGTGCCATATTGTGACTGTGGGTTCAACTAAAAAGACAGCGCACCTTTGAACACAGGGTTCCGTTTTCATTCAACAACTTGGTTAGATCGTCCGTGGCGACCTCGCGAATGCGGAATCGAAACAGCTCGAGTTCTTGCTGAATCATCCATTTCTGTGCCTCGGGGCTGAATATTACGAAAGCGATCACCAACGAAGAGACGTTTTCCACATAAATCAGGTGGTACGTGGTGTTAATACGGCAACATCGGGAAAGCATTTTTTGTGCAAACGAAGCAACTGCAACTGCATGAACAATAAACCACAACAAGTCAGACCTGCGACAAAACGCCAATCTCATTATGAAATGGGACACGTGATCTTTTTGTCGGTCATCGCTGTCCCTGATCAGCACAGGGAACGTTGCTTCTCGATCGCGCGCCTTGCTTTCAAAGAACTCAATCACGTGGCCGGTGTTTTTGCCGTGCATGTCGCGTTGGGCTTCGATCTCCTTGAGCACTGAAAACTGGCCAATAAACCTTCGAAACATCAGAGCGGCGACACAATACACAAAAATCCAACGTCTGAGACGATCCAGTGCGAGCCCTTCGATTTCGATCAAATGCATTTCGCCGCCCGGTGGGTTCTGGTAGAAGAAATCGTTCATCAGTCGGGTGTCAATTTCGTCAAAACCACATTTCGATGTCCCAGAGTTGTTCCCACCTGCCCGCGGCCGTTTTGTTTTGCTGCTGCTCACAAAAGCCATCGTCTCGTTTTGTCTGTACGGAGTTGAACCTTTGTCAGGATTGGGGCGATTACGATCAGAGATGTTTAAAAAAATTTATATGAGGTGCGGTATGTGGCCTCCCGCGCTGCAGTGTAGTTCCTGGGGGGGGAGGGGGGTCCCCCTCGGGTACGTCTGTTCCCCCTCCATGGTACCGGTACGCCTGCCCCACTGTTCCCCCTCCGGGTCAGTGTAGTGGCTGGGGGGGGATGGGGGGGATTCCCCCCCTAAGGAGTAGGTACCTTGCAACCACCCCTTGGGGGGGATGGGGGGGGAAGGGTAGGTACCTTGCAACCACCCCGGAGGGTACCTTGCAACCATTAATTTATGGTTTTTATAGGCAAAAATGGGTGTTTTTCGACCTAAAAACCCCCAAAATCGCGCGCTCCGCGCGCAAACCTCCATATAATAGGTATTTTAGGCAAATTTTCGGCCAAAATGCAAAAAAGTACGAATTTTTCGGCCAAATTTGCAGTATAATGCATGCAAAAAACACCCTTTTTTCGGACCTCAGGGGTACCTTGCAACCTCCCGGAGGCTGGGTAGGGGGTACCTTGCAACCATCTGGATCCATCCCCCCCCCAAGGGTACCTTGCAACCATCTGCCTGCCACTACACTGCTCCGGGTACGTGGTGTGCTCCCCCAATTTTTACCTAAAATAGGCAAATTCTGGCCTAAAATAGGCATTTTTAGGCATAAAATGAGTGATTTTTAGGTCAATGTCGTCAAAAATCGCCAAAAAATCTTTTTTATTGAGATTTTTTCTAAAAGGGGCAAAAATGAGCCAAATTTTCGACCTCAAAAATGACTTTCTCCAAATTTGGGTCCTCCCTCCCTTCCAGGTCCTTCCCCCTTCCCCCCAGGTGGGTACGTCTGTTCCCCCTCCGAAAAAAAGGGGGTACCGCCTGTTCCCCCCAGTGGTGTCGTTGAGAAATCGAAATTTTCCCATACCCAGCCCAATTTTCGGGAAATTTCCCATACATACCCCCAAAAATCAAAAATTTCCCATACCAGGGGGGGTTTCCCCAAAAACTCAAAAATTTCCCATACAGGGTGGGGTTTTGAAAAAATGACCCCAAAAATCTTCTAAATGTGCCAAAAATTGGTCTAAAAAGTGCTTAAAACAGAGTTTTCTTGCGGCAGCAAGCGATTTTTGACATTTTTGGACGAAAAATGGTCAATTTTGGTACTTCTCGGGGTCAAAAAGTCATTTCTTAGGGGTGCTTGTTCCAAAAGTGAAAAATTTCCCATACCCCATACCAGGGGGGTAACCCCCCAACCCCCCCCCCCCCCCCAACGACACCACTGGTTCCCCCTCCGGACCAGGAATTACACTGCCGCGCTGAGGTACAGCATCCCCCCTCGTCACTCGTACGGTATCTCCCCTAATTTTTCCAAAATTTTCCTCCACCGTATTGTCGGAAATAGAACCCGGGGGTCTAGTTTTTCACTGGGGTCATTTTCGGGGGTTCAATTTATGGGGGGTCAATTATTGGGGGGGTATATTTTCATTTGGCCCCTCGACGAAAAACATCATTGATAATATGCGCCTAAAAATGGCTTGTTTTCGGTATTGGCTAACTTTAACAGTGGCAATCAGTGTAGTGGCAGGCAAATGGTTGCAAGGTACCCTTGGGGGGGATGGATCCAAATGGTTGCAAGGTACCCCCTACCCAGCCTCCGGGAGGTTGCAAAGTACCCCTGAGGTCCGAAAAAAGGGTGTTTTTTGCATGCATTATACTGCAAATTTGGCCGAATAATTGGTACTTCTTT
Source organism: Rhynchonema sp. JSB1_4 (assembly GCA_030248065.1). NCBI lineage: Eukaryota > Metazoa > Nematoda > Chromadorea > Monhysterida > Xyalidae > Rhynchonema > Rhynchonema sp. JSB1_4. Next base: position 15,455 of record JASAMV010000236.1, read on the forward strand.
GCATTTTGGCCGAAAATTTCCCTAAAATACCTATTACCGTATTCCCTAAAATAGAGCCCCCCCAAAAATAGAGCCCCCCCCCCAAAATACAGCCCCCCCTAAAAGGGGTCAGTGAAAAAATAGAGTCCCCCCAAAAATACAGCCCCCCCCAACTTGTTGGAATTCCCCGCTTGGGGGTCGTAAAGTCAAGTTCTTGTGTAATACACCTTGTGTATAACGTTTGTGGTTGAGTATATAATGACGTAAAGCCTTTTATGGAAGATCTGCACCTAAAAACACTCAATAATGACCAGTAACACCCTGACATAACTGCATTTTAGGGGTATTTTTTGGAACATTTTTTGAGATTTTGGGAAGCGAAAAAATAGAGCCCCCCCAAAAATACAGCCCCCCTAAAAGGGGTCAGTGAAAAAATACAGCCCCCCTTGTATTTTAGGTTTTACGGTATGTGGAGGTTTGCGCGCGGACCGCGCGATTTTTGGGGTTTTGAGGTCGAAAAACACCCATTTTTGCCTATAAAAACCATAAATTGATGGTTGCAAGGTACCCTGGGGTGGTTGCAAGCAGTGTAGTTCCTGGTCCGGAGGGGGAGATAGCGGACCCTCCGTTTTTTTCGGAGGGGGAGATAGTGTACCCCCGAGGGGGGGGAAGACCCAAATTCGGGAAAAAGTCACTTTTTGAGGTAGAAAATTTGACCTATTTTTGCCCCTTTTTGGAAAAAATTCTTCATAAAAAGGGCATTTTGGCGACTTTTGAGAACATTGACCTAAAAATCACACATTTTTGCTACAAAAATGCCCATTTTAGGCCTAAAAATGCCTATTTTAGGCAAAAATTGGGGGAGATAGTGTACCCGGAGGGGGAGATAGGGGGATAGTGTACCACCTGAGGGGGAGATAGCGTACCCGAGGGGGGGGGACCCCCCCTCCCCCCCCAGGAACTACACTGGTTGCAAGGTACCTACCCTTCCCCCCCATCCCCTCCCCAAGGGGTGGTTGCAAGGTATCTACTCCTTAGGGGGGAATCCCCTCCCCATCCCCCCCAGCCACTACACTGGTGGCATGGCAATTATGCCTAAAAAGCTGTACCTATTCTGTTGTGTACGCAAGCTATCCCCCATCCCCCTAGCCACTACACTGGGCCCGACCGTTCGGTTCGGGCCGGAAACCTCGGCCCGGCCTGCGTGGGCCGCTGCGTGCAGGTGCAACCCAGCAGAGAACGACAGAAGAGCACGAGCGACTAATTACCTACCGGAAATCCACCCGACCAGTGGTGTCGTTGAGAAATCGAAATTTTCCCATACCCAGCCCAATTTTCGGGAAATTTCCCATCATACCCCCAAAAATCAAAAATTTCCCATACCAGGGGGGGGGGGTTTTCCAAAAACTCAAAAATTTCCCATACCCGAGGGTGGGGGTTTTGAAAAAAATGACCCCAAAAATCTTCTAAAAGTGCCAAAATTGGTCTAAAAAGTGCTTAAAACAGAGTTTTATTGCGGTAGTACCGTATTGTCGGAAATAGAACCCCCCCATTAATTGACCCCCCCCATTAATTGAACCCCCCCTAAATGGCTCGAAATCAAAAATAGAACCCCCCATTAATTGACCCCATCCATTAATAGAACCGCACCCCCAACCTTCACCGTACCACTGATTAGTGGTATGGTAAGGCTGTGTTGTTGTGTCAAACGTTGTTTAAGCTTGCGTTTTCAGCAGAATACGGCTTTTTAAGCATATTTAACGCTGTTAAAGGCAGAATTTTAGGGGCATTATTAACAATGATTTTTTTCGTCGGGGGGCCAAATGAAAAATATACCCCCCCAATAATTGACCCCCCCCATAAATTGAACCCCCCCCAAATGACCCCAGTGAAAAAATAGACCCCCCGGGTTCTATTTCCGACAATACGGTAAGCGATTTTTAACATTTTTGGACGAAAAATGGCCAATTTTGGTACTTCTCGGGGTCAAAAAGTCATTTGTTTAGGGGTGCTTGTTCCAAAAGTGAAAAATTTCCCATACCCCATACCCCCGGCCGATTTCCCATACCCCATACCAGGGGGGGGTAACCCCCCCCAACCCCCCCCCCCCCCAACGACACCACTGCACCCGACCGACCATGCGTCCACGAAAGATACAGCCGTTTTTCGCCGTGGCTGTGTGTTTTATTTGATTCAGGCTGGTGCCTAAGCCTAAGCCTAAGCCTAACCGCAAGCCTATGCCTAAGCCAAAGCCTGAAATAGAAGCCTAAACCTTAAGTATGGGACTATGCTCAAGCACACACAAAACGGGTGGATTTCCGTAAAATTAGTCAATCTTCAGAAGAGCAAGGATTTCAAAAAATTTCTCTTTTCGTTTATTTTTCGGTCATTCTCAGTCGGCCTCGCGTGTTCCTCTGTCAGAAGAATAATTAGGGTCACCCTCACCGCAAGAAACGAAGAATTAATTGGAAGAAGTGAGATGAGATGAAACGAAAGCAATTGTCGATTGGGCTGAGTTGAATGAGACGTCAACCAGTTGAAGTTGTTTGGGATGGAAGTGGAGATGGATATGGATAGTTAGACTTGAGTTGTGTTATTGTTGACAAGTTGAGGAGTTCATATAATACGAGCAAGAATTAATTGTCCAACCAACCAGGAGGATGTGCTTTGCGTACTCCTCAGTGGTGTTGGTGTGGTTTTGGGCCTAGCCAAAGTACAGCCGGCCCTGCGTCTCCGCACAGCACCTGAGCTGGTTTTGTCCAAAATTTTTGATTTTCGAAGTCCAGGCCGTGGTTTAAATCTCCTGAATTTTTACTTTATTTCAGTTCAGTTCATCTTCCGTCCACCAGAGCGGCTTTCAATTTCTTCGTGACACATTACGGCTCAGAAAGGCGGAACAGCCTCTCGGACTGGAAAGGCGGAACACCGTCGTCAAGCAAAAGTGGACGAAAGTGGATAATTATTGTCTTTATTGTCTTTCCTGCTTTGTCCCTTTCTTGTCTTCAGTGAACAACAACAACGCTGTGAAGGGGATACTTGTTGATTGCAGCCCCAAAAATGCTGCGAATGGGACACCTGTTGATTACAGAGACAAGAGAGACAAGAATAATCCGCACATGACAAAACATGCTTACCACCCTTCAACCTTCGACTTGTTTTTTTACCCACGCAAAATGACAAAGCATGAGTGCGATGCTCACTTAAAATTACATGTCCCTGATTTTGAAGAGGAAAAGGCTGTCACAACAAAGGCGAACTAGAACCAGAGTTCGTTTGCAATGGTTTTCTTGGTAACTGAGCGTGAACTGGACTGAACTTGGCGAAACTGATGTTTAAACCTAACTTGAAACATCAGACAGCCGTACAGATAGGCAGTGGAAGGCATTTGATTGTATAAAACATACCAACATAATACGTTCAACAACACTGAGAAAGCATGAGAGACGTGCAAAACAACTGTAATACGTTATAAAAATGGAAAAGTTTGCGCGGACAGTCAAGATTAATGCCCTGCGCAAGGAATGATAAGTTTCGCGGCCATGAACGCATAATGTCAAGCCAGAAAAAGAAACAAGGGATGATTGAGTGAGGAATGAGCAAAGTCAAACGAACAAGGGCACGTTAGTTCTAATTTGAGTCAGGAAATTTATTCATTTTATCTAATCATTTTCAAACCAATCCAACCATTACAGACCGGTCAGTCACCATGCTTTCCTCCCTAAGTACTATGTCAACACATTTTTCGCATTTTCAGTACTTAAGAGCAGCAAAAGTGTTGACATGGCCTTAAGTACTATGTCAACACTTTTTTCGCATTTTCAGTACTTAAGAGCAGCAAAAGTGTTGACATGGCCGTAAGTACTATGTCAACACTTTTTTCGCATTTTCAGTACTTAAGAGCAGCAAAAGTGTTGACATGGCCTTAAGTACTATGTCAACACTTTTGCTGCTCTTAAGTACTGAAAATGCGAAAAAAGTGTTGACATAGTACTTAAGGCCATGTCAACACTTCTGCTGTTCTTAAGTACTGAAAATGCGAAAAAAGTGTTGACATAGTACTTAAGGAGGAAGGCATGATGACCGACTGGATTTCAATGGCTGCCAGCCAAAAGATGTTGCGATATGGTGAATGGAATAAAAATGAACTGTGCCTGGTTGTTTCTCTGTCGCGCATAAAGACAGGAATGCGTTGCGTCGCGAAAAACGGCTGTTGTTGTTGTTGTAGTTGTTGACACTCAACTATTTTTGTCTTTATTGTCTTTATATCAACAACTGTCCCTATACGCAGACCTCAGACACTTGTTGACATATCAACAACTGTCCTATACGCAGCGGTGAAAGGCATAAGTGTTGACACACGCTAACCGCTTCCCCTCCGCTTTGAATTAAAAAAGAAATAGAACTTTGAGAATGAAACGACGAGACGAGATAGAAAGAATTCACACAAACCACAAACGGAATCCAACTCTGGGTTTTTCTTCAGATCAACTTATACTTGCGTATTTTTCCGCAAAATATATTTTTGGAAAAAAACCGTTTTTTTCCAAATATTTTTCCAGTACCGTATTGTCGGAAATAGAACCCGGGGGGGTCTATTTTTTCACTGGGGTCATGTTGGGGGGTTCAATTTATGGGAGGGGGCTCAAGTATTGGGGGGGGGTTATATTTTTCATTTGGCCCCCGACGAAAAAAATCATTGTTAATAATGCCCATAAAAATGGCTTGTTTTCGGTATTTTCTAACTTCAACAGCGGCAATTACCGTATTCCCTAAAATAGAGCCCCCCAAAATTAGAGCCCCCCCCCCAAAATACAGCCCCCCTAAACGGGGTCAGTGAAAAAATAGAGCCCCCCCAAAAATACAGCCCACCCCCCCCCCCCCAACTTGGAATTCCCCGCTTGGGGGTCGTAAAGTCAAGTTCTTGTGTACGACATATTATGTACAACGTTTGTGGTTGAGTATAGGCCTGGGCACAATACCACTTTTGACACCCAATACCAATACCCAATACCAATACCGGCCCTGTACCAATACCCAATACCCAACACCAATACCAAATTGGTGACCCAATACCAATACCCAATACCAATACCGGGTGAGACCCAATACCCAATACCAATACCCAATACCAGATCAATACTACTGAAGTGCCTGGTATTGGGTTTGGTATTGGGTTGGTATTGGTATTGAGTATTGGGTATTGGGTTGGTATTGGTATTGGGTATTGGGTATTGGTCTTAGTATTGGTTTGGTATTGGGTTTTTGGTCTGGTATTGGGTTGGTATTGGGTTTGGTATTGGTTTGGTATTGGGTTTTGAGTCAGGTATTGGGTTTGGTATTGGTTTGGTATTGGGTTTTTCTGGATTAGTACCTGGGTATTGGTTTTGACCCAATACCTGGGCAAACCCAATACCAATACCCAATACCAATACCAGGCCAGCTTCAATACCAATACCCAATACCCAATACCAAAATTAGACCCAATACCAATACCAAACACTGGTATTGGTATTGGTATTGGGTGGTATTGGTATTGGGTATTGTGCCCACCCATAGTTGAGTATATGATGACGTAAAGCCTTTTATGGAAGATCTGCACCTAAAAACACTCAATAATGACCAGTAACACCCTGACAGAACTCCATTTGAAGGGCATTTTTGGGAACATTTTTTGAGATTTTGGGGAGCGAAAAAATACAGCCCCCCCAAAAATAGAGCCCCCCCAAAATACAGCCCCCTAAAAGGGGTCAGTGAAAAAATACAGCCCCCCTTGTATTTTAGGTTTTACGGTATGCTTAAGAAGCTGTATTCTGTTGTGTGCGCAAGCTTAAACAACGTTTGACCAGAGGTCGCAATCGGGCCGGGTTTGGCCGGCCCGGCCCGGCCCGAGCCCCCAAATCTCCGGCCCGGCCCGGCCCGGCCCGACCCGTACCCCCAAATCTCCGGCCCGGCCCGGCCCGAACCCCCAAATCTGCGGCCCGGCCCGGCCCGGCCCGAATTTTTGGCTCAGATTTTAACCCAATTTTTGTCAAAATTTTTGCGATTTTTGAATCAATGTTTTTGTTGAAATTTCATTGTTTTCCATGAAAAAGTCGCCAGATAGACAATACCAATGGGCAATGGTGTGGCTGGGGGGTCCCCCCTAGGTACAGTAGGTAGATGACGCGCCATCCTGGTACAGTAGGTAGATCGCCGCCCCCCCGGCTCAGTGCTGTGGCTGGGGGGGGGGTGGGGTGGGGGGGGGGGGGCGTCCCCCCCCCCCCAATGGTACCCTACCCGCCCCGGCCTGGTACGCTACCCCCCTACCCGCCCCGCTCTTGTACCCTACCCCCCTACCCGCCCCGCCCTGGGACCCTACCCGCCCCGATTTTTACCCCCAAAATGCCCATTTTTCGGTCAAAAATGCCCAAATTTCGACCCGAAAACCCTAAAAAGTGCAAAAAAATTTCGCGCTGCGCGCGATATATGTACTTTTTAGTACATAAACCCAGGCACGCGAAAAAACTTGTCTTGTACCCTACCCGCCCCGAAAAATCTTCCCCCCCCCTCCCCCCCCAAACCGGATTCCCCCCCCCCCCCAAAATCCCAGGTACACTACCCCCCTACCCGCCCCGATTTTTTCCACCTATGTACCCTACCCGCCCCGCAAAAGTAGCCACAGCACTGCCCCGGCTGGTACAGTAGGTTGCTATTGTTGGCTCAAAATGGAATAAAATCCATATTTTTCATTCCAAATAATCGAAAAATTCTGAGGGTTTTAGAGTACATTTTCATCTAAACTTGGACATAAAAAATTTTGTTCCCCCCTAGCTCGGCCGGTCGGTACAGTAGGTAGGTTGATTTCAGGCCTTTCTGGTGGTACAGTAGGTTGATTGCACGCCTGGGTAGCCACACCGCTGGACAATACTGATCACTTACTTGCTGAATCCGTCCGAAATTTTAGTATTTTGGACAAAAAAACCCTACTTTTTCAGTAAAATAAGTCACTTCAGAAGCTTCGGGCCGGGGTGCCCGGCCCGGCCCGGCCCGACCCTCCAAATCTCCGGCCCGGCCCGGCCCGGCCCGAGCCAAAAGCCCAAAATCGCGGCCCGGCCCGGCTCGGCCCGGCCCGGCCCGAGGTCGGGCCGGCCCGATTGCGACCTCTGCGTTTGACACAACAACACAGCCCTACCATACCACTAATCTGTGGTGCGATGAAGGTTGGGGTGGGGTTCTATTAATGAGGGGGGTCAATTAATGGGGGGGTTCTATTTTTGATTTCGAGCCCTTTAGGGGGGTTCAATTAATGGGGGGGGGTCAATTAATGGGGGGTTCTATTTCCGACAATACGGTACTTAAGGTAAGGATGCCACCCATGCAGAGGTGGGAATCGGGCCGGCCCGGCCCGGTCCGACGTTCGGTCGTGCGTCGTGGGGCCGGGCCGGGGTGGCAGGCCCGAAAAGGCCCGACATCATCGAATTTCAATAAAAAATCGTGGCTAAATTTGCCAAAATTTCTCGCGATTCTGCAAATTAATACCGACCTCCGTGATTATCTGGTATTTCTAAACCAAAAAAACAGTAATTTTTGCACCAGAGGTCGCAGAGCCCCCAAATCTCCGGCCCGGCCCGAACCCCCAAATCTCCGGCCCGGCCCGGCCCGAATTTTTGGCTCAGATTTTAACCCAATTTTTGTCATAATTTTTGCGATTTTTTAATCTATTTTTTTGGTTGAAAATTCATTGTTTTCCATGAAAAAGTCGCCCGATAGACAATACCAATGGTGTGGCTGGGGGGTGGGGGTCCCCCCTAGGTGCAGTAGAAGATAGGTAAGGTAGATGACGCGCCATCCTGGTACAGTAGATAGGTCGCCGCCCCCCGGCTGGTACAGTAGGTTGCTATTTTTGGCTCAAAATGGTATAAAATCGATTATTTTTCACTCCAAATGATCGAAAAATCGCGCGCTGCGCGCGAAATGAGGGTTTTAGAGCACATTTTCATCTAAATTTAGACATAAAAAATTTTGTTCCCCCCAAGCTCGGCCGGTACAGCAGGTAGGTTGATTGCAGGCCTTTCTAGTGGTACAGTAGGTTGATTGCACGCCTGGGTAGCCACACCACTGGACAATACTGATCACTTACTTGCTGAATCCGTCAGAAATTTTAGTATTTTTGACAAAAAACCCTACTTTTTCAGTAAAATAAGTCACTGCAGAAGCTTCGGGCCGGGGTGCCCGGCCCGGCCCGACCCTCCAAATCTCCGGCTCGGCCCGGCCCGGCCCGAGCCAAAAGCCCAAAATCGCGGCCCGGCCCGATTGCGACCTCTGTTTTGCACCAAAGCATTGCTTCAAAAATCAAAATATCATCAGAAAAAGTCGGACCAAAAAATCGGGCCGGGCCGGGCCAGTGTAGTACTTGGTCAGGGTGTTGACGATAGATAGATTGGCACCCGAAATGTGTTGACGATAGATAGATGACCCAAGTCCGAAATCTGGGGGGGGGGGGTCGACCCAAACTTGTTGACGATAGATAGATGGTGGGGGGGTCGCCAAAAATCATGGTATAGTATAGTGCACTAAGTAGGTAATAATGTGTAAATATTAATGAAAATGTGCTTAGATGTACAAATCCGCGCGTAGCGCGCGATTTTTTGCCTATTTGGGACAAAAAATACCGATTTTGAGCCATTTTGAGGCAAAAATACCCATTTTGGGGTCGAAATGTGTTGAGGATAGATAGATTGTTCCCAGAATTTGTTGACGATAGATAGATTTGCCCATAAGTGTTGACGATAGATAGATGAAATCAAAAAGTGTTGACGATAGATAGATGAATTTGGGGTAACCCCCCCCCCCCCACCGGCACTGCCGGAATATACGGGACCTGGCCAGAAAACTTCTGAATCGGCACTGAAATGCGATAAAACCTTTCCTGTGATTTTCAGTGGTGCTGAAAACGATTATGGAAACCATTTTGACATCGCAGCTAAGCCTAACACCTGAAAGCCTGACTGACCCTGAATAAGCCTGACAAGCTGCTTGGAGCTCTTGTCCACCTGTTTGTACCTTATCCCCAGGGTTATGTTTAGCATTAGGCTTAGGCTTAGGCACCAGCCAGGAAGACCTGTTAATGCAAAGCATAAAATCCAAAAAAGTTCAGCTTTACACTTCGAGGTGGTTGTCCACGGTGGGATTCGAACCGATATTTTGGCAATGATTTGGGACCAAATGGCACAAGGCTTGCAGATGTAATGATGTGAAAATGCTTTGCGTCGTTTTCAGCATCCATTAAAACACCAGGAAAAGTTTTATGACCTTTCTGAGTCCATTTAGTCTATTTTGGTCAGGTCCCGCCCGTATATTCCGGGAGGGCCCCCCACCCCCCAAGTAGGGTTAGAGGTCGGGGGGGGGGTACCCGACACCCGACATCTGAAAATACCCGACACTTGAGAAAAAAAGCCGACACCCGACAGTTCCAAAAAAACCCGACACCCGACATCTGGTTTTTGGAAAAAAAACCGACACCCGACACCTGTTTTTGGACCAAAAACAGGCAACTTTTTGCTCCTTCGCACTATTAGTGCAATTTTTTGGACCAAGTGACTGAATTCAAGTATTTTCACACAAAATAAACACCAAAATGACACATTCTGCGTCTTCGGAAACATTTGGTTCGAAGAAAATTTTCTCTGAAAATTCTTAAGGCAGAACTGATGTTTTGAACCGTAAGTGTCGGCTGTCGGGTGTCCGGTCCCAAAAAACCCGACACCCGACACCTGGAGGCACCCGACACCCGACACCTACACTTTTTTGGCACCCGACACCCGACATCTCTCTAACCCTAGTCCCAAGTACTGCCCTGGGCCGGGGCCGGGCCGACCCCCGGACCTCGTCGGGCCGAGGCGAGGTAACCCGGCCCGATTCCCGCCTCTGCACCAGTGCTGTGGAGTGTGGAGTGTGGATGGGGGAAGGGGGTCCCTCCAATCAGTGTAGTTCCTGGGGGGGAGGGGCCCCCCTCGGGTACGTCTATACTTGCGGGCCGGAAAAAAACCGTTTTTTCCCGAAAAAAACCGAAAAAAAACGTTTTTTTCCGAGGCCCGGAAAAATACGTTTTTATTTTTCCGGAAATTTTTCCAAGTGGCAACTTTTGAAAAAAAACGGTTTTTTTCCAAAAATTTCCGAAATATTTTCATAGGTTGCGAAAGAATGTTGTCAAAACCAATGTAAATCGGTGCTAAACAGTTCAAAATGAGCACTTTTTAAACTCCAAGTGCATTTTTAGCCTGTTTCAGGCCATTTCCCGACAAAATTTTCTCCAAAATAGGCGTTTTTGGACCATGGGTATCCTTAAGTACTGGAAAAATATTTGGAAAAAAACGTTTTTTTTTCCGAAAAAAAACGGTTTTTTTTTCAAAAATATATTTTGCGGAAAAATACGCAAGTATAGGTACGTCTGTTCCCCCTCCATGGTACGCCTGCCCCACTGTTCCCCCTCCGGGTACGTCTGCTCCCCAATTTTTACCTAAAATAGGCAAATTTTGGCCCAAAATAGGCATTTTTAGGCATAAAATGAGTGATTTTTAGGTCAATGTCGTCAAAAATCGCCAAAATACCCTTATTATTGAGATTTTTTTCCTAAAAGGGGCAAAAATGAGCCAAATTTTCGACCTCAAAAAATGACCTTTCTCTAAATTTGGGTCCTCCCCCCCTTCCCCCCCAGGTGGGTACGTCTGTTCCCCCTCCGAAAAAAAGGGGGTACCGCCTGTTCCCCCTCCGGACCAGGAACTACACTGCCTCCAATGGTACCCAACCCGCCCCGCCCTGGTACACAACCCCCCAGTGGAATTGTTGTTCCTGGGGGGAGGGGGTCCCCCCCTCGGGTACGTCTGTTCCCCCTCCGGGTACGTCTGCTCCCCCAATTTTTACCTAAAATAGGCAAATTTTGGCCTAAAATAGGCATTTTTTTGGCCTAAAATGGGTGATTTTTAGGTCAATGATGTCAAAAGTCGCCAAAATACCCTTTTTTATGGAGAATTTTTTCCAAAAAGGGGCAAAAATGAGCCAAATTTTCGACCTCAAAAAATGACTTTTCTCCAAATTTGGGTCCTCCCCCCCCCCCTTCCGGGTCCCTCCCCCCCTTCCCCCCCAGGTGGGTACGTCTGTTCCCCCTCCGAAAAAAAGGGGGGTACCGCCTGTTCCCCCTCCGGACCAGGAACTACACTGCTACCCCCCTACCCGCCCCGCCCTGGTACCCTACCCCCCTACCCGCCCTCCTCTGGTACCCTACCCGCCCCGATCTTTGCCCTCAAAATGACCATTTTTCGGTCAACAATGACCAAATTTCGACCGAAAACCCTTTAAAGTGCAAAAAATCACGCGCTACGCGCGATATATGCACTTTTTAGCATATAAAAAGAGGCACCCAAAAAAACTTGTGTTGTACCCTACCCGCCCCGAAAAATCTTCCCCCTCCCCCCCAAACCGGATTTCCCCCCCCCAAAAATCCCAGGTACACTACCCCCTACCCGCCCCGAAAAATCTCCCCCCTCCCCTCTCAAACCGGATATCCCAAAAGGATTTCCCGGACTTCAAAAAATTTACTGCGACTGTGCTGTCCCAAAACTGTTAACATCCCAATGGGTCAGCAAAACATGTTCATATCACATTGGTGGTCTGCGGTCTGGTATTTCAATACCCACCCAATCTACAACGGTATGTACTTTATGTGCAACACTTAGCACTTCTTGAAGCCAAGGCATCAACCAACTGATGACGTGCATGTTCATTTGCGCCGTAGACGGCACGGTACCATAGCAGGTGGCCGGAATGGCCGTTGTTTCTGCTTAAAAATGCTTCTGAGAACGTAAAATTTAGTAAGCTCTTTCTAGGCAGTGACAAATTTAGTAGCATTTAAAATCAAACTTTAGAATCATTGCTCAAAATTGCGATTGCGATGTCCTACCAAGACGTCAACAACCACTTTGCGCAAGCCTATGCTCATCTGTTCGATCACAGCGGTGTGATCCGAAAAGAAGCCGAATTTTTCTTCCAGCAGTTTGAAGGTTTGCTCATTGCTGTGTTCTTCGTTCTGTTCAAGGCATGAGCAATGATGGCAGGCAGGGTAGTTCTTATTGCTCTTAACTGTGTGCATGTATTTACGTCAGTCCATAAATCCACTAAAATGCGCTGACAATTTAAAACTGTGCTTCGGGATCAGGTACCCGTATCGAAATTTATAAAGCTCGAATCGAAATTAATCGCTTTGCGCAGGAAATCAACGCCATACCGAGTTCGATCAGCTGCTGAAAACTTCGCATCATGTGAACGAAGCGGTCGAAAGCGAGACTGAATCACGTATGAAATCGCTCGATCTGCAGAAACTGACGGGTACGATTGATGCCGTCAGCACAACGCTGGAAAGGCTCGTCCAGAAAGCTGAGAAACAGGAGGTGGCGTGTGCGTGATACCTTAGCTTTGCTGTTTCAACGGTACGGTTGTAAATTTTGTACTTTTTGCAGACGGTTGCGGACGAATACGTTGATGCTGTGAAATCTGGCCAAGCCGAGGAATGGGAGCGACTCGAAAAGGAAATTTCGGCGAAACGGGCTGAAGTCGATGAACAGGTAAGTAAATTCCGTGACAGAATTTTGGGGTCGTGGGATGCAATGCACCTATGCCTAGACTGCGATTTCCTTCATGATTCATCAGGAATAATAACCATCCAACTATCCAACTAGTTTGGGCTTGGGCCATAACTGCGCTTTTGAATCCGTGTAGCTGAAAAGCTGATGCTTCAGGTCGAGAAACATATCGAGGAAACAAAACGTAACTATGCGGAGGCACTGCAGAAACAGCAGCTGCCATGAGACGTCGATCGAATCGAAACATGCAATTTGGGCAACGTGTTTGTGACGAACCAACAACTGAACACGCCCACCGTCCGGGAGTGTTGTGTTGGTTGTCTCGTGTTTGTGATGTGATGCCAAAAACTGATCACGTGCGATCGTTTTTTGATTATGGCGGCGAATGGAGTACATATTTGTATCTTGTGCCAACTTTCGTACTTTTTCATTCTTGTACTTTTGTTGTCACGGAATAAAAAAATCGCAAGCTCATTCGTGTCCACTCATTTTGACTCATCTGGTTGCTTATCCAGCTCGTTTGGTCTTCCCGCTCGAACTGCACTTATCTGGTGTTTTCTTAATTTTGTTCTTGTTAAATTTGGAGGGTGGCGCGTGTCATTTGTGCTGGTTCACGCCATGCACTATGTTCCGGTGTGGTTGGGGGTTTACCCCCTAGTATCCGGTATCTTGATTTTTCACCCAGGGGATCCGGTATCCTGACTTTTTGTCCAGGAGTATCCTACCTAAAATTTTTCCGAAAACCGTAAAAATCGCCCATTTTTAATTTCAAAATCGCGTAAGCCTAACCCCCAAAATGACCGTTTCTTGCGCTGCCAACTTTCAACGCCGATTTTGTTCAATTTTGCTCTAAAATTGACTTTTTTTGAACAACCCCCCTGTGTATTCGAGATATTTTATTTTAGGGGTCAACCCCCCTGGTATCCGAGATTTTTTATTTTGGGTATCCGGTAACCGAAAATTTTGGGTATCTGGTATCCTTTGATTTTGACTTTGATTTCCCAACGACACCACTGCTATGTTCGTCGTTGTGTCAAAGTCAATTGTCAAGATCCGATGTTTGCATGCGAAAATTTCCTTGATGAGTGCTCCATAGGTATCGGCCTTCTTTCACGATGGTCAAGAAACGTGCGTCGACCAAGAAACAGCGCGGTGATGGTGCCGGAAAAAAGACGAAGTTGGCAGCAAAGATGAAGAAGTACGGCAAGAACACGAACAAGAAAGTGAACAAGGAGAAGGTGTTCTCCGGAAATCACAGCATGAACCCCGGTCAGAAATTTGAGCGCTGCCAATCTTCGTTTTTTTCTGTTCTTGAACCTGTTTCATTTCGCTGTGCAGATCGAATGAAAACCGATGGCGCCCAACGTGATAAGGCCACCATTAATCGACTGAGAATGTACAAGAACTTCAAACCCGTTCGGTGCGTCTGACTTCAGTTCACTCCTTTCAGTGGAAGAACGTTCATGTTTCGCTGAAAATATGGTGCAGTATTGTGGTCTCTTCATTCGGGGTGGTTTATGAAAACGACCTATCCAAATGGTCGCTGTCATGGAGAGCTGTTGATGGTATCACCGCATGATGAAGATGCCCACAAATGTTTCTGATTCTGACATGTGCAAAACTCCGTGAGATTCAGCACAGACTCTGTGTTGAATCTCACACAATTTGGTTCATCGGTTGAATTGGCTAAAACCAAAAATGAAATCAATAGCAATTTGGTAAAACTTGCAGGAACAAACGCGGCAAAATTGTCAAAGCCGCCCCATTTCAACAAACGTTGGCGTCTGGCACTGTCGCTCGCGTGGAACCGAACCGAAAATGGTTTGGTAAGTAAATGCTCAGTCAAACAACTTTTGCTGTGTCCATGTGCGAAAAGTGATCTAATTTGCTGTTAATGTCGCAGGCAACACGCGTGTGGTCGGTCAAGAACAACTGCAGAAATTCCAACAGAATCTCGGCAAGGCGATGGCCGATCCGTACCAGATTGTGATGCGACAGACCAAGATGCCGATCACGCTGCTCGCCGAACGCGCAAAGGTGGCTGTTTTCTCGGTTCTTATGGAGATTGTCAGCCAATTATGGTTGCAAATACAACCGATTAACTATTTAGAACGCTCGCGTGCACGTGCTAGACACGGAGAGCTTTGCGTACACGTTCGGGCCCAAGGCGCATCGAAAGCGCGCGAACGTGGTGGCTGAGAGCTTAGAGGTCCGTCAGTTTTCGTCCATCTTTCGCTTTTTATCTGTTGCGTCACTTTTGCGTGATGCAGACATTTGCGTCAAGTGTCGAGCAACGTTCGAGCAAGTACGACCCAACGTCCGATCGTGATCTGGTGCGTGATGACGTGGATGTTCGCGAAGAGAATCCGAACCCGTTGTTCCGGGCCGGACAATCTCATCGCGTCTGGGGCGAACTATTCAAAGTAATGAATTGTCAGCACTGTTTTCTCTTCGTTCTTATCTCGCTCCCGTAACAATTGTCCTCCGCTGACAGGTGATCGACAGTTCGGATGTTTTGATCCAAGTGATCGACGCGCGTGACCCGCTTGGCACACGATGCACGCATGTGGAGGAGTTCTTGAGGAAAGAGAAACCACACAAACATCTCGTGCTCGTGTTGAACAAAGTCGATCTGGTGCCAACTTGGTTGACGGTTGGTGTGATATCATGACAGTTGCTTTTCCATTTGGTTCAAGAAAAATGCAGAGCGCTGGAACTGTTTTCTTTACTCGCACTGTTTCGCTGTTCGCAGAACTTGTGGGGTCCCAAAATATCTTGTCACAGCCATGTTGGGGATGCAACTTGTTTGTTTTGTTGCGTGGACACCATAAGACACAAGAAGGTTAAGTGCAAGAAGCATAATCACAAGACCGGGTGTGGAATTTACTGTACGGGCATGAAAGTACAAAACAGGGTGTGAAAGTTGCGGGAATGAAAAATACAAGCACAAAAACAAAAATACAAAAAATGGTACCGCTCGGGGCTTCCGGAATGCAATGGATGGTTCCTTGCAGTGGTGTCGTTGGGAAATCAAAAAGTCAGGACACCGGATACCCCAAATTCAAAATTTTCAGATACCGGGGGGAGCTGTTCAAAAAGGTGCATCTCTGGAGCAAAATTGAGCAAAATCGGCTGGAAACGCAAACATGGTCATTTTAATGGTTATGCTTGCGATTTTGAGCACTTGGGAGGTAAAATAATCGATGTTTACAGTTTCGGGGAAAATCTTAGGGTACCCCAGGACAAAAAGTCAGGATGCCGGATACGACCTCCTCCCCCAACGATACCGCTGAGCTTCCTTGGTTGAAAATGGTTGTTGACGTCGTTATCTGGCGATGCCGTTGCGCACGGCGGCATCGGTGTTGATAGCGAGCACCGCAGAGAGGTGACGTCCAGCCCGCCCGGGGAGGAACTTGGTGCACAGCAATTTTGTCGATTGTGGACGATACGCTATTTGATAAACAAACTGAATGCGTTTTCTTTTCAGCAAAAATGGATTGGTGTTCTGTCGAGCGAATATCCGACAGTTGCCTTCCACGCGAGCATGCAACATTCATTCGGCAAGGGTCCGCTCATAAATCTGCTCAGACAATATGCCAAGGTCGGTTGTTGTTGTCATTTCTCGTGATTTAGCTGAAACTAATCGGCCTTTCAGTTGCATAAAGAGCGTCAACAGATCAGCGTTGGCCTGATCGGTTATCCGAATGTGGGAAAGAGCAGCATCATCAACACGTTGAGGAAGAAGAAGGTGTGCAACGTGGCACCGATCGCTGGGGAAACAAAGGTTGGTGTGGTAAACAGGATAACGTCTCCTGTTGTTGCTATCCTTATGTTTGTCCACAAGTCTCGTAATGATGTGTGTTTACCTCCAGGTGTGGCAATACGTGACGCTAATGAAACGTATCTACCTGATCGATTGTCCGGGCGTGGTCTACCCGAGTGGTGATGATGAAACGCAGTTGGTGTTGAAAGGAGTGGTATGTGCATTGAATTCTTTTTGAGTTCTGAGTGCTCGATGCTTGTCCCCAATGGCACCGTTTCTGCTGAGTCTGGAGTTGGACGCAAAATTGTGCGTGTTGGTGCATTTCAACACAATTCTATAAAACTTGTGTTCATTTGCATCCGCAAAAGGCAAACATGTAGTTTCTTACAACGTTCATGTATGTGTTGTTGCGCAAGATCCCGGTGGTGATCCCAGGACGCGAGATTGCGCACTGCAACCGGGTTCGTCGACAACATCTTTGGCACCGATTTCTCGACAGCCGTGTACGACGGGTTGGGTCTGTTGATGGTATAGCAGTAGCAGAGCCAATCTAGTTGGATCGGACTGCAGACGTGTTTAAGCTGTAACCAGCTGCTCGGTTGACCATTGTCGCTTCCCGTGTTGTCCCATTGGTCAACAGTAGACACGGCACCACTCGCTACTTCGGTGATTGAACCATTAACCGCATGACTGCGGTTGTGCTGCCGTGGTCGCCCGTTATCACGGCATCCGTCACTCACCGGACGCATAGATGGCTCGGCAGCAGAACCATACGGGCTTATCCGTTCATCATCACCAACACCATGTATTTCGATTTTCCTTTATGTTCAGGTGCGTGTCGAGAACGTGAAATGTCCAGAGACGTACATTGACGGAGTGCTGAGTCGAGTTCGAGCCGATTACCTGGCCAAGACATACGGTGTTGACGAGTGGACGGATGCGGAGGAGTTCCTCACAAAATTGGCCACGAAAAGCGGAAAATTGTTGAAAGTAATCGTTTTCCTGTGGTTTATTATCGCAAACACTGTCTGAAGCATAAAATTGAGCGCTTGTTAGGGAGGTGAGCCGGACATGCCGACGGTGGCCAAAATGGTGTTGAATGATTTCCAACGTGGCAAAGTGCCCTACTACGTGAAACCACCAGGCTGTGATATGGAACCGAACGAGGCCGATATTGAAGCTCTGACAAAGGGACAGGTACGAGCGATGAATTTGTGATGTTCTGCTGTTTTGATTGAAATGCATTTTGCAGTCATTCGTCTCATGTTGTCATCTGATCTTCAAGTTGCACGGAAAGAATTTTTCCAGGGTTCCGATGAGACCAGCGGTCAACCCGCAGCGGAGGATGATGAAATGTCAGAACATGATGAAACCGAATCGATGACGGATATCGGTGAGAAACTCCGCCTTTGGTGCTCAGGATCCTAACTGAACGTTCATGTTACTTCCATTGCAGACAGCACATGCAGCGGGCTGAGCGACATGAGTGGCGTTTCGGACCTGGATCTGTCCGACATGGAGCCGTTACCCGACGATGAACTGAACCGGGACGAACCCGATCAGGCGAAAGAGAGGAGGCACAAACGCGGTGGTGAGAAGAACACGAAGAAGAAAAAGAAAAAAGTTACTAAAGTGCGTTAATTTTGATGTGGCGTTTGAGCTGGCAAGTACAAACTGTCCGCCACTTTATGGTTGTTTCTCGACACTTCATTATTTGTGATGTTTCAGACATCAACCCCCTTCGAAACATTTGCCGACAGTCGGAATGCAACGAAATCGAAGTTCTGGAAAAAGAAACAAAAACGAAGGCCGAAGCACCAAGTGTGATTGTTACGTTGTTGTTGTTGTCATATTTTACGTGTTGCAGTTCCTGTTGTCAAATCCTTGCGGAGCACGATAAAAAGTTATACGTGATTATTGAGAAATGGTTTGATGTGTGTCCTGCGTGCCTGTCCCTGTTCCAACAGGAAAGTGTATGATTTCACTGTTTACCCAGCTTGTTTACTTATGTTTTTGCTGTTTTTAAAACCCTCAGTTTTCAAACTCCGAATAATTTTCTCTGTCAGTGCGGGCTGTCGTTGCGTCATGATATCATTAACCCGTTAAAAGTTGTCCGCCGAGAAAACTCATGACTACATTAAGACATTGCACGCCATGTGGAATTGGGTATCACATTGAACTTAGGTACTGCTCAAAGTTTTTGCACGTTTATGCATCGTACAGTATGTGAGACATGTTCTTGCTCGCATAGCAACCTAAACCTACTAAACGTCGTCGGAATTGCCCCCATCGTGCTGCCTTGATGTGTGCTGTCTGAGCTAATACGTAAACAAGGCGGAAGGTGCATAATGTCAGTTGACGTCAACATTACACTTTATAACTGCCAGCCTGGCGTTGGTTCAGTTCTTGTGCATTTGCTTCGACCACAGTTCCAGTCGGTTGCGCTTTCCAGAACGGCTAGTAACTTGACAGGTATGTGGATCAGTGAGAAACTGCACCTGGCTTGGTTTTGCAATGTGCAATAACGCTGATCCGAGCCTGTAGGCCATAAAACAGATCCGGCGCATCTGTCGGTACCAAATGTGCGCATGTCCTTATCTCGAACCCTTCATCTGCTGGACATGGCACGGCATTTGCCGTTTTTTCACCGAGCAAGTGGCAAATACCAGAACGTTCCAGCGGCCACAGCGATATGGCTACATGGTGAATGTATGTATGTTACATCATACGGCGTCACACAACTACTCTCTGGTTGGCAATTGTTAGCCAGCCGACCAGGCCACTATTAAATAGCCGCACTGGCGATGACTGGTCCAGCTTTTATGCCTATCGGTGTTTGTATGCATTGGGCTGGCGGGCTGGTTTGTGCATATTTGCCCGTCTGTCACTGCTGCCCACAAGGCGGGCTTCTCCTGACTGTACGAATTTTTGAAAAAATGTTATTTTTCACACCAGGGTTCCCATTTTTGCAGATTCACTGACATATTCGATTAAAAGAAACGCGGTTGAACAGGGGTCCAATCGGCCATCTTGGCCACCGCCGAAATATTACCTAACATCGTGGGAAGAGACTAGAACCATCACCATCTTTGTACAATGGCGGATCAACCTTCGAAGCAGGCCGAGTCCCGATTCCGCGTGGCCAATGTGACAAGCAAATCATCAGAATCACACGACGATGAGGCAGAAACATTGATCGATAGTGCCGCACCCACTGCTGGTGTTGGTCGCAGACATAAGGTTTTTCTCATTTTCCTTATTTTTGATAAAAATAAAAGCGAAATATAATCATTGTGACATTCAGGTTGAGTTCGCTCTGCCAGTTGAGGAAGATGCTGATGATGATGACTCTAAACATGTTGCAACGAACCATCAGGAGTCTGAGGAGTTTGCCGGGTTGGTTGAAGGTTGTAGATTTGAGTGCGCACTGGCAGAATAAATGAATGAAAATTTGCCCCAGTCCGCGAGCCTGTGTGGTAGTAACAAGCGAAAAGCCGCAACCGTGCAAAAACCCGTACCTTGGTGTTCCATACCTGCTCGCGCTTGCCCACAAATCAATCATTGCAAACTAAAAGCCTCAAAAAAATATACTTCGTCCAGCGGTCTCCAATTAGCGGCCCCCAAATTTGCGAATCCAACCTGTTCACACACAGGCGCCAACCACAACAACAAACAATCGAGGCCGTGCCCCACATCGATCACTATCGTCAAACGGTGGTGCCGGGCAGAGAGAAGTGTTCGCGACCAACACTGGCCCAACTGCATGAAGAGGAGGGGGCCAAACAGGCCGATATTGAGATGGGCGATATGATGGTCGGAGATGAGGTCGGTGATTGCATTGCATTGGCGTGCGTGTTAATGAATAATGATGCTAACTTTTTGCCAATTTTACTTGATTGTGTTCCACAACAATGCATCCGTAAGCTGTTGGTGAGTACCAGGTAGAACAAGAAATATTGCGAAAACTCTAGAAATTTCCTGAGGGTGAGAGAGTTCGCAAAAAAACTGGTTGGTTGCTGTGCATGTCACTCGGTCCGCCCCCAGAGACGCCAATCACAAGTGACAATCGTTTGCAGGCGGATTCGGACGAAGAACAAGAAGGTTGCGAACAGGACGAACAATTCGAGAAGTTCCACTACGAAGCATCCGACAAGCCAGCAGCGCCCAAGTTCGGTTGGATCAAGGGTGTGCTCGTGCGTTGCGTGCTCAATATATTGGGCGTGATGTTGTATCTGCGTGTCAGTTGGGTGACCGGACAGGCCGGAATTGGTTAGTCGGTGAAATGTCAGCTCAAACATCTTAGTTGCAGCAAATGTCGTCCAATTTATTCCAGTGCTGGCCTGTTGCATCGTGCTGTTATCATGTGTGGTCACCACAGTCACCACGTTATCGATGTGCGCTATTGCCACCAACGGAGAGATCAAAGGGGGTGCGTGGGAGAGCGGTGGGGCAAAGGTTTTCAGTTCATTAGTGCAAGCCGTCCATCACATGTAATGCGTATTGCATTTATCTTGAGCAATTTTCAGTTTGTGTATTCACAGCGGGATGTGCTTTGTATTGTAATTGTTTGACTACTCGTATGCTGACGTTTTTACAGCAAACTGCAGAAACATTTTCTTTGATTGCTTCGTTATTTCATGATAAATAAGGTTTAGATGCGGGGGGATTTACATATGTGGCGCCTTGCTGCAAACGCTTTGTTTCCACCCGTTTCCAACAGTTCCAACACCATCTGCAGGCGGTTGCTACTTTATGATCAGTCGGTCACTCGGGCCCGAATACGGTGGTTCAATCGGCGTGATCTTTGCGTTCGCCAACGCCGTTGGTGCTGCCATGTACATTGTGGGATTCGCTGAAACGGTCAGGGATTTGTTGGTGGGAGCTGAATGGCAGATTGTCGATGGCGCCATGAACGATGTCAGGATCATTGGAATTGGTCGGTTGGCTGTTGACTGCCGTTTTGTGCATCAAGTTTGTGTTTTTCATGGCTGAGTGCGCCACTGACATTGGTGGCACAATGACTAATGGAGGAAAAACGCAGCAAAATAAACCAACAGAGCACCACACCAACTCTAAACATTCCTATTTATCCACCCAACCCTTCTCTCAATTAAAAAAAAATTTCTAAAAAAAAAACACACCCCAAACACCCCAACTTATGTTGCCTTTGCTCATATATTGCCAGTGCGAATTGTTAATTTCAAAATATCGTGTGAAGCCTTTCAAGAGCAGGATCAGTGACTGCGTCTGACTGCTCTTTCCATCTAAAAGTCGAGTCAAGTTTGATCAAGCAAGCTCATCCTCATGCGCACACAGTTCGTTGTTCGTTTCAGTGACATGCATAATCCTGATGGCCATCTGCTTCATCGGCGTCGGTTTTGAGGCGAAAATGCAGCTGGGATTGTTGGCCATTTTGATGATATCGATCCTCAACTATTACATCGGAGTACGTTACATATTTCCTGTTCATATGTTTGTGGGCGTTATCGTTTTGTTCTTTATGTCGTTTAATTTATTTTCCAGGTTTTTATCCCGCCCAGCGAGACCTATCAAGCTAGAGGTGTGACTGGACTGAGTGTAAATCTAATGATGAGCAACATGTGGCCTGCGTTCAGGGTTGGTTTTTGGCCTCTGAAATACATAGGTAGAGCACTCCTGAATTCAGCAATTTGCTTGCATTTTGTTATGTAACCTGATGATAACTCATTTTCAGGGCCAAGGGTTCTTCTCAACGTTTGCGATTTTCTTCCCGGCAGCAACGGGTATAATGGCGGGTGCAAATATTTCGGGTGATCTTGCTCGACCAGCTAGTGCCATACCACAAGGCACATTGCTCGCTATTCTGCTGACGGGACTGATTTATATCTCGGTGGTTGGTTAATTTTCATTTCGGAGATTTTTCGTCGCCCTTGGGCACGCAATCACTTATTATCAGTCTAGTTTTGTTGATTACTGTTTGTAGCCTTTGTGAATCATCTCTCATGGACTTTCGAGTGGCCAATTCAAATGTCTCGCCAACGTTTATATACGATCAGATCGTCAACGTTCTGCCATGTTACAGGTGATCCTGTCGGGTGCGACTGGTCTTCGCGATGCATCTGGTCTTCTGAACGACACAATCACGATGTACAGTCAGAATGTGACCCCATGGTATGAATGGACGCCTGAGTGTGCACAGGACAACAGCTGCAAATTTGGGTTGATGGCCAGTGCACAAATGATGGAGTGGACCAGTGCCTGGGGACCGCTCATTACCGCTGGTACGTCGTTTAGACGCTCCTTTGTGTGTCCATGCTGCGGTGAGGGTCTCGATGTGTTTGCAGGTGTGTTCGCTGCCACACTCAGCTCAGCGTTGGCGTCGCTCGTTTCGGCACCGAAAATCTTCCAGGCCGTGTGCAAGGACAAGTGGGTGAACCCGTTGTTGAACTTTTGAGGCAACACCGTAATTCGTGATTTTGTTGCGTTTGCAGACTGTACCCGTACATCAGTGTGTTCGCCAAGGGCTACGGTGCTGCCGATGAGCCCCGCTTGGGTTACGCACTCAGTTTTGTGATCAGCATTTTGATCATTCTGATTGGCGATTTGAACGCGATCGCACCGATCATCTCCAATTTCTTCCTGGCCAGTTATGCGTTGATCAACTATGCGTGCTTCGATGCGTCGTATTCGGAACAGCCAGGATTCAGGTTTGTGTCATTTCGGACATGGAATCTAGCTCGACGGCCTGGTTTTTTGCTGCACGCAGAAAGTGGTGCTGGTGGCAATATTCACGACTTCTTTGTGAAAAGCAAGGCGCTAAAATTTTTACTCGATCATGCCGTCATGTTTCACTGAGATATGACTTGAGCAGCTCGGGTTTCTTGAAATAGTGATAGCATTCGGCCGTGCCAAACCATTCCCTTTGTTGCAGACCAGCGTTCAAGTACTACAGTATGTACCTAAGCCTGTTCGGTGCGCTACTATGTCTGGCCGTGATGTTCGTCATCTCATGGTGGACGGCACTGGTCACGTTTCTGTGCATCGGCGTCTTGTGGGGATACTTGAGGTACCGACATGTGCCCGTCAATTGGGGCAGTTCCAGACAGGCACATGCATACAAGGATGCATTGCAGGTTCGGTGGGACCGGAAAAATTTTACGTGGTTTAATTATGCTGCAAAGTGCAAATATACTATGACTGCAGGCACTCTACAAACTCGGTGGCCAGGAAGAACACGTCAAGAACTACCGGCCCCAGATCATTCTCCTGACCGGTAACCCTGTCGCGCGCCCATCACTGGTCGATTTTGCTGCCAATATAACCAAGGATAATTCGTTGCTGCTTTGCGGACATGTGTTTGTCTATCCGGTGAGAACATCGCTGCTGATGGATGATTTGTTGTCAACAAATACCACGTTGTTGTCTGTGAAAGACATGTAAACTGTTTGCGTCTGACCATGCTGCGACAATAATGCAAGACAACAGAACATTTCGCGATGTTTCGGTCATGTCCTATCCCTTGGAATGTCTAGCCACAAATAAACAAACCGAAGACGTGTCTCGTATGAGTGAAGATTATCAATTCCGATCACACCAGGTGTCCGACAAAGTAGTGCTTGCGGAGCAACGTATGTCCCGTTCGATGCCCCAATGGTTGTCGAAACGTCGTGTGAACGCGTTCTACGTGCCGATTGTCAATCCCGACTACAATCACGGCGTGCACGCTTTGTTGCAGAATGCCGGTCCGTTCACATAACAGATTTTGTGTGTTCTTGTTCGAATTTCTATTCTAATTCACAATAATTGTTATCCCGCTTCGATTTCAGGACTCGGCCGAATGCGGCCCAACATCATGATGATGGGCTATAAGAATGACTGGCAGAAATGCGGCAGCGCGCAGTTGGACGACTATTTTCGCATTATACAGTTAGTTAATTCAGCAGTTCAGTTAAAACTTCAATGTACTTCTTCGATGATGTTTCAGTCACGCATTCGACATGAACTACGCCGTCGCCATTCTACGATTACCGCACGGCCTCGATCTGAGCAATCTGATGCGAGAATATGTATTGTTTCAATGTCTATGTTTGTTTGCGTTTTGAATTCGTGGTCATTACAATCATTACAGCACGTCGGCGACATTCCGACCCTGAACATTGTCGAGCCGAAGAATCTACTGCGAATACGGCCAACGCAAATCCGACTGAACGACCCGAATGCACGATCGTTTGCCAAATTCAGTGATGCGTTCATACAAGCATCGGCCAACGGGGTGAAGAAGGGCGACGATGGAAAGGAACGAAGTGCATGTACGTACAAGGCACCAGCAATTGTAGTTCGGGTTTTGATATATTTTCGACAGTTTGTTGTTGGTTATTTTTGCAGCCGAGAGCTCGTTCGTCGGTCATTTCGACAGCGAAACCAAGTCGGACACGCCGCCCACACCGGAAACCGCTGAATTCATTCAGGTATTTGGTCGCGAGGTTTTCTGATGAGGACCCAGGTGCATTGTGACATATATAGTCTCGTGATAGGGTCCGAAACTATATATGCAGCTTCAGACTACTCTATAATTATAAATATTGCTCACATTTATAGTCCAACAACAGCTAATGCAGAATTTATGTCCACTGCGTTGCCTGGTCCGCCAAGCACATAACGCGTGGTGCAACATTATAAACACACCCACGCAGCCAACCAACACACAAGCTGACTGCCTGTCTGTGCTTGTAATGTTGCATCACGCGTTATGTGCTTGGCGGATCAGGCAACGCAGTGGACATAAATTCTGCATTAGCTGTTCTTGGACTATATAAAAAACTAAATAAAACACTGCTATACACTCCTTTTAGTTTTCATGAACTTGTGGATATTTGCGATGAAGAGGTTTTCAGGATACTTTGAATCTCGACTCGGACGAAGAGACTGGCCAAGACGAAGAAGCAGAGGAAAGCAGCAAAGATAAGGAAAGTGAAGCGGAGGGGAAACAGTCGAATAAATATAAATACACCGACACGCTCATCAATAAATTGTCGATGTTTCGGTTGGTAATGTGTCGTATTTTTGTTTCTCGGCATTTGACAAAATCATTTTAGATATAGTTTCTATCGATGTGAGAAATTTGTTTAACTGATCTTGCCCAAGTTGTCCCTTTTATCCAGTGGTCGTCACCTGACGTCAGGGCAACGTGCGCTGTTGGCATCGATCAATCAGTTCAGTCGTCCGGTCAAGAATGCCACGGTTGATGTTTGGTGGTTGTACGATGACGGCGGGCTGGCGTTGTTGGTGCCACATCTGTTGACTGTTGCTGGCTCGTATTTGCAAGGTTGGCATTTGATTGATTTTCATAGATTCGGTCAGTAAACGTAGTGCTGAGCCGCGTAAACATTCGATGTAAAAAAATTTCCAAGTTGACACTCATTTCCGCGCTCAGATGCGAAACTGCGCGTGTTCGCCGTGTCGAGCAGCGGTGATCTGATGTCTGAGCAACGCAGCATGGCTCAAATGTTGACAAAGTTCAGAATCGAGTTCGATGACGTCATGGTGATCCCTGATATTACAAGAAAACCGTCAAGTGCCGTGTGAGTTGATGTTGCCACAACATCCATCCTTTGAATGTGGACATTGCCACAAACTGTGGTTTTGTATTACCAAGTGCCATGAGCAATTGTGCAGTTTGTTGCAGCATCCGTGAATTCAAGCAGATCATCTCTCCCTTCCGTCTCCATGGTGAGAAATCATCAGACGAGCCCAACCCACAACGAACGATCGACGACAAGGAATGGCACGCGATGAAGGCGAAGACGTTCAAAATGTTGAGGACCAGAGAACTGTTGTTGCAACATTCGGCTGACACGGCCACGCTCATTGTATTGTGAGTTGAAGGGCAGTTGAACTGTATTGGGACAACAGTCACATGCGCTGTGGAACCCACCCAAAACTCAACAAAAAATAAAAAAAAAAAAAAAAAAACCCCACACAAAACAAAAAAAAAAAAAAAAAAAAAAAAAAAACACAGCCATGTGTCATGTTCCGTTCTGTTGCGATGAGGTGCAGAAATGGTTCGGTTACACTCGATCTCCCTGCGACAGTATTCCGTGTTCTTGCAGCTGGTTTGCAAGTTCGGCCGGGTTCACTCGTGGTGTTCAAGATTTGGATCTGAAATGCGCATCTGAAACCTGTGATGTGATAACACCCAAATGCGAATGTTTCATTGCAGAACAATCCCGGTGCCGCGTAAAGGTGCGACATCAGCAGCGATGTACATGGGTTGGCTGGAGATGCTGTCACGCAATATGCCACCGATTCTGCTGATGCGCGGCAATCAACAGTCGGTGTTGACTTATTCGTTGTGATTCGGATGGTGTTTGGCACATTTTTCGATTCAAAATCGTCTATTTTACGTGCTTTGTGGTACTAAACTGTTATATCTCGGACGTTCTGTTTGCCCAATTTGCTTTCTTGTCCATTTGAATGCACCAAGTTGTTTAGTTCAACCGTCTAACTCAAATTAGTCCACTTGTTCTGCCTGTTTCTGTTACCCTCTGATGCCAGTATTATAAGCTTGAACTATTTTGTGCCATTTTGTGTGCAATACATACATACACTGTATATTGGTGAAACGTTGATATAATGCTGGTGTGGTTCAAGTGCCATCGACAGGATATTTTGAACACATTTGCATCGTGAGAACGAAACTCATTACGTAATATGAACAGCAGATTGATCGTAAAATACATGGCTGTCAGTTCATAACGACTGGCGTGTCCTTTGGTCGTTGGGGTGAGTAACACACAAAACATGACTGCAACCCGATATCCAGGTGCACGGCTGTGACACACTGGCTTGCGTTCACAATGCTCAACCAACCAACTGTTTGCGTGCCACATGGAGCTGGCTACTACATCAGTCACTGTGTGAACTTGTGGTCAACTGAAGATGACGAAAGCCATGCAATGCTGGTGACAGAACTTTGGGCTCTGTTTTCTTCAAGTTTAGTACACTCATTTTGGCCAAATATAGAGGACTCTCGTTAGGAAATCCTCTGATGTATGTATACACCTTCGCAGGTAGTCCAGGGCCCGGGTTCAGCTTCGAAGCTGACTTTGAAGAAGTGACATTCTGTTACACAAAACTACGCACGCTGCTCGGTTGAAGCTGTATGCACTGCAGTTTCAATATGAACACTGCTGCATAGCTGCGGGCAGAGACGCTTTAGTGGGCTGCTGCGCTGCATTTTGTTTCTGCAAGAGCTTTCAGGCACTTGTGTTGGTACGATTATCTGACGACGGGGACAACATTTTCGAGAATACAGCCCAGGTTGAAGCATAGTAAAACGAGATGAAGAGCAATACGTTTAGTTTAACCAGCAAAGCCCTCAGCATCTGTGCCTGCCCAGTTGTGCACTTCGCCGTTGTGCAGCCATGTTGAAGAATGAAACTGTTTGGTTTGTGCGTGCTTTTCGAAAAGAGTCTTCGGCACAAAGGTTTGGCAACATTTTTTCAATGTGTGTGTACGCATTTGGTTGCTTGCTGCTTTGTGCTAATCGGCCAATGACAGCTTGCTCCCTGTTTACCCGCTCTTGATTTTATTAATCATTGATCGTAATGTGTAAATGCCCTATGACGTCAAATCATAAAACATGCGGTCATACTGCAGCTTTGAGGAAAGAAAACCTACGAGCTTTGTACCTGCGCACGGATGTTCCTGCGCGTGAAAACAACAGTTTCGAATGAGCCCGCAGTTTTAGCCAGAAGAAAAACAGGGTTTTCCGCAGATGACTGGCCTGCCACCCACTGCGAAAACTTTGTTCAAGTGATAGCTGACAAATGGATCAACCATACCCAAAAATCAAACGATTTTTTGAAGCTGTTCAGTTTCTGAGTAGTTTTCCAGAGACCATAGTTTTTGCTGGGATGGTGTCGGGCATTGCATTCCGTTGACGTGACAATAAATTCTGTCAAGCTGAAACGACTGTTTTTATTGCAAGCTGTGCAAACGCATTGTTTCAGTGAACCAGCATGTGGCGATTCGGCATCAGGGCTTCAATGCAATCTTTGGACAACATTTTGATACTGAATATGTTAACAGAAGATTAAGAATCGATGCAACAAAGGGTTTTCGTTGTTTCAGATTTCGACCCCAATTCGTTGGGCGTTTGCTGTTTCCAACAATTTCGTAGTGTCACCAAAATGAGGACTTTACACGCCATCGGACCACCCTGTTTCTCAAGCATTCACCTCTTGCTACTGTGTCTAATTCTGCCGTGTTTCCTGCCGAATTCCAATTTTGTGGTCGACGCAGCCAAAGGCAAAAGCAAACCCGAGCCAAAACCGACATTCGAACAGACAATTGAAGATGTGGATGCTGACAGAATAGAGGAAATTGTGGAGGACGGAGACCAGCATCTGGTCGTGTTCTTTTGTGAGTTGTTGTTGTGTGTGTTGCAACCGTATAGTGCTTTAGACATCAGCCGCTCTAGACTGGTTATGAATCGAGAATGGATAGAGCGGTGAAGTGATGGTTCACCAACTTCATCAACTTGTAAGTGAAAGCATTGACTTCCATTCCCTTACCACAAGCAAGTTGGTTGAAAAGTGTAAAGGCCCAAACCGTGTACATCTGCGTTAGCCACCAACACCAAACCATGCGACTGTCACTTTGACAGCACCGGTACGTATCATGCCGGCATGGCTGCATTGTATAGGCATGCGCCGGTTTGGTCTTTGAAATAAATTCACTTCATGCCTAAACACAGTACAGTCACTGAAACATCACCAGTTCCATCCATTTGCACACAGATGACATCAAAATGAAGTGTGCTTCGTGTCCGGACGCATTGAAGGAGATGGAGGAGATTGACGATGACCTTGAGGAGGACGGACTGATTGAGGTAGTCAAGTCGGATGACAAGGAGGCGATGCGTCAACTGGGAGTGGTCACGTTACCAGCGTTGGTCTACTTCAGACGCGAACATCCCATTCTCTATGATGGTCAGTTGGCGTTGAACGTGCGGGGAACATACAGGGTCACCCGAGGCTGTACGGCCGTTGTTGCATTTGGACAGACGTGTTTCACTTCATTCAACGCCTTCACTTTCCTTGCACTTTGTGTTCGACTTTTGTTTCCTGAGTCAGTTTGACCGATGACATATAACACAACATTGAAATCATGCTGAAGCCGAGATCCAGCCTAACCACAAAAGGTTTCCTTATTTGTTGGGTCACCCTGTATACGTACACATGGTCTGTCCCGAACTTATACATGAAGTAACGTCGATAAGGCAGGATAGTTCGTATCCAGCCACCAAGTTTCATACAACCAAACCAACCATGACGAATTCGTGGGATTTGGTTGCCAAGTCGTTCCACAACGGTATTTCGTGTCACAACGCACAACTGAACCATCACTGGCGAACACATGTTGTGGTTTTTTAGGCTTTCCAGTGATCAAATCAAGTGGTCGAATCACTTCGTCAACTCGCTTTGTAGCGCCATTGTTTACCATTATTCTGCTGTGAGATGACGAAGTGATTTGACCACTTGAGTCGACCACTGTAATGTTAGCCCCGTTTTGTACGGGGAGTAGGACGCTGATCCAGTATTCCGCACATACAGTATCAGACGTCATTACTGTTTGTAAAATCATCATCTTCATATCCAACATCAACTCAACTCAGAGACAACACTCACATTAAAAAAACCCATGCCTTGAGTTTGCAGGAGATTTCGACGACTCTGAAGAGATCCTTCGATGGATCCGTTTTCGTGACGAAGTGGCTTGTATTGAATTGGATGACGATGACTTTGAGGACGAAACCGACGCATCGTCGCCCGAGGAGAGCGCACTCGATTGGTTCATCATGTTGTAAGTGGCGAAACGTGCATAAAACCAGTTCAGTAAAAGTGTAATGCATTTGTACTGACGATGGCCTGGTGCAACATCTGTCTGCGAAAGCAGGTAGAAACGAGCAACCGAAATGCACCTTGAAGTACAGCTCAGCATGTTAGGTACATATACTCTCCATCTCCAACACTGAAAAGACAGCGTGTTACTCAGTCAGGAAACACTTCATTCGCTTTTATTTGCACTCTGTTTCAGCTACGACGAGGGTGATGAGGACTGCAGTGCATTCGAGCCCATTTGGGAGACTGTTGCCCACAAGTGAGTCGGCAAATAAGTTATTCACTACATATTTTTACTCATTGATATGAAGCGACGTTGAATCGCGTTGTTTTGCGCAGACTCCGCGGGATGGTGCACGTCGGCAAAGTAGATTTATCGGAAAACGACGACGTCGGTGATCGGTTCAAAATTGATGAGGAGGATGAATGTCCAGAATTCTATTTGTGAGTTTTGAGAAAGAGCAATAAATATTTCCGTTTCGAAGCCCACTGATCTGCCAATAAAAGTCCACAATGGTACACTCACCCGTTCATTTAGATTCCATAAGGGCAAGATGTATCGTTACTCGGACCCAGCACTGGACGTGAAGAGTTTCGTGTCGTTCGCACTGCACAGGTACAAGGAGCAGAGGGGACATCGTGTACCGGACGCACCGACCGCATTGTGAGTCGTTGATTGATTGCTTTATCGATTTACTGATCGCCGAAATCGATCGATAATTCACAGGGAAGAGGTGATGGACGACATGATGGAGGGCATCCAGGATTTCATCGAGGACCATTTCATGATCTGCGCCGGGTTCATGTTGTTAGGACTCCTTGTCACGATCGGGTACGGCGCGCATATGGTCAGGAAACGACGACGCGATCAGCAGGAGGCGAAGGACGAGTGAATGAAACGTAACACCGGGACACTGCTCACTACCATTGCTGCTGCCATACAGATTTTTTTGATCGGGACACTTACTACTGCCGTTTGATTGCTTCGCACCGCATTATTGACAATTACAGACTTTTGTAGCGTAACGGTATATTTATATTCTATGATTGCGTGTGTTTGCGATGCCTGAAAAATCACGAATTTGATGCTTCTTCGGGTGTCTTTATTTTATTCGTTGTCCTCCCCCCGTGCATTCTCCGTGGCGTGTTCCAGACCCTTTGATATTACATTTATAAATGTTGTACACAATCCGTGATCATAATTTTTTTGTATTTGTCGTTTTTCAGTTTGATTTCGTCGTGTCGGACTGTAGTGTTGCTGGTTACTTGTCGCTAGATGCTTGTGAACTTTAATTTTGCTTTAAATCTGTGAAGTCGACAAATCAGTATAAAGTTATAAAAGCTGTGTGCTGTTTTGGCATAAAACAGAACATGGCGCGCAAGACACCTTATGATACATACTGCTGTTGATGTAGTAGAACTAGGCACCCAAAACACCTTATGATATGTACATACTGTGATATAAATCTAAACTTTCATGATCAGAGGCCCAGATACTAATTCATGTCAGTATGCAGGTTGATTTGCAACGCATTTTGGAGAAGTTATAGCCCAGTTACAATTTTCCTTCTTCTCAGCCTTATTCTCATTTTTCTCAGAAAATGAAAACAGCTCTTAAACTTGGCATGAGAAGTACATACGAGTGAGATTGCGGTGCTTGCACTCAATCTGCTCTAAATCTCAGCCTCGTTCTCTTTCCAGACTCGGTTAATTCGACCGCCGTTAAGTTGTTCGAATTGTGATTATTCATTGACGATATTAGAAAAAGAATGTGTTCAACGAAAATCGCTAAAATTTGTGTTCTAACACTTGGATACGTCAGGATTGGTATATTTTTGCCTGTTTCTGAATCTATTTTACAATATTATGATACCAGACGTGCAGGAAAGCGTCACTGACAAGAAGAGAAAATTTTGAATTTTCTTAAGGATTTGGTTCCCCCGAAAATTAAAAGAAATCATTTTCGCAAAAATCTTTTTAAAAACCTTTTTGACAAAATTTTTTAATTTTTTTGCCCAAACCTGACAGATGGTATTGTTGAACATCAAGTTGCAGACGCAAACGCCATCACAAACTCAAGCCCCGATCCTGATTCCGATTATCAATCCGGATCCCGATCCGGAAGACTTCAATCCCGTCACGAAATCTCGATCCTAATTAATTATACGGCATGGGTTATCCCTTATGGGTGATATTTTCGAAACGGTGTAAAGGTCAGTTGGGTGTAAAGGTCGGTGGAAAGCTCGGTCGACAGCCCAGCGTGATAGACCTCGGTGTAAACTTGAAACATTCCACGTTAATAACATGCAATGTTTCACGTTTACACCGAGCTACGCCGACCGAGCTTTCGACCGAACTTTTTTCAGCTTTACACCGACCTTTACGCCCAACTGACCTTTACACCGTTTCGAAAATTCCTCCCTTTGGCGGGTTTCCCAACAAGCGTGGGTGCCTGACCGTCTGTGCAGTATTGATACCAGGGGGCGGGGCCCCTTATGGTACACTAATTTCCCCGTCCAAGGTACACTAATACACTAATTTCCGTTCTGGGTACACTAATTTTTGCCTAAAATAGGCACTTTTAGGCCTAAAATGAGTGGTTTTTAGGTCAATGGTGTCAAAGGTCGCCAAAATACCCTTGTTATGAAGAATTTTTTCCAAACAGGGGCAAAAATAGGTCAAATTTTCTGCCTAAAAAGTGACTTTTTCCTGAATTTGGGTCTACCCACTTCCTCCCCCAGGGAGGTACATTAATTTCCCCTCCGAAAAAGTAGGGAGGTAAACTAATTCCCCGCCGGACAAGGAACTATACTGCTTGCTGACCGTTGATCTGTGCTACGGCCCAAATAAAACGTTCAAAAGAGAAATGTGTTTTTTTGTTTGGGCTGTTTGTGTCTGTGTGGTTGTGGTTGTCGTGGTGTCGGTGGGCTGGGCACTGGGCAGAGCTTCAAGTTTCAAGTTTTATGCACTCTTTCGCAAAGGCCTACCCGGCAGGCTAGGAAGAGTTAACAATCGAGGTCGCAACCAGAGGTCGCAATCCGGCCGGGTTTGGCCGGCCCGGCCCGGCCCGGGCCCCAGTGCATAGTAGTGGCTGGGGGGGCGGGGGTGGGGGGGGGGGGCTTACCCCCCCTCTCAGTACTTACCTACCACAAAACCCGAGGGGGGGTTGGGGGGGTTGAGTACTTACCTCTCACAACTCCAAATCATACCTCTCACAAGCAATTTTATACCTTTGTAAGGCAAAAATCGGTGTTTTTCGACCTTATTTTCCCAAAAATCGCGCGCTCCGCGCGCAAACCCACCCATAATACCTGTTTTTAGGCGATTTTCGGCGAAAATTTTGAAAAAGTACTATTTTTACCTCAATTTTTGGCCAAAATTGTATCACAAAAACGGTGTTTTTTCGCCTTTTTGGGTGACCAAAATCATACCTCTCACGCTTCCAGTCCCAACCCCGCATCATACTTACCTCCCACACATGGGCCTGCCACTACACTGCCCCAGTGTACCGTATTGTCGGAAATAGAACCCGGGGGGTCTATTTTTTCACTGGGGTCATTTTGGGGGGGTTCAATTTATGGGGGGGTCAATTATTGGGGGGGTTATATTTTTCATTTGGCCCCCCGACGAAAAAAATCATTGTTAATAATGCCCCTAAAAATGGCCTGTTTAGGGTATTTTCTGCCTTTAACAGCGTTAATTATGCTTAAAAAGCCGTATTCTGCTGAAAACGCAAGCTTAAACAACGTTTGACACAACAACACAGCCTTACCATACCACTAATCAGTGGTACGGTGAAGGTTGGGGGTGGGGTTCTATTAATGGGGGGGGGTCAATTAATGGGGGGGGTTCTATTTTTGATTTCGAGCCATTTAGGGGGGGTTCAATTAATGGGGGGGTTCTATTTCCGACAATACGGTAGTACTTGTGGTCAGGGTGTTGACGATAGATAGATTGGGACCCGAAATGTGTTGACGATAGATAGATGACCCAAGTCCGAAATCTGGGGGGGTCGACCCAAACTTGTTGACGATAGATAGATGGTGGGGGGTCGCCAAAAATCAAGGTACCGTAAAAACCTAAATAGAAGGGGGGCTCTATTAATTCACTGACCCCATTTTGGGGGCTCTATTACCGGGGGGGCTTTATTCCGGGGGGCCTCTATTAATTCACTAACCCGAACCTGAAAAATTTGTTCCCAGAAATAGCCCCAAAAATCCATAAAAAGGGGTTTGAAAAGATGTTTTTTCGCTTGTAATTGCATTTATTCGTGTCTATTATTCGTCAATAAGAGGCGTATTATGTGCTCTGAACGAACAACAAACGTGCATAAATGTACTTGCACACCACTGTCAAGCCTTAATACACTACTGTATAGGGGATGGCAGTGTAGTTCCTGGTCCGGAGGGGGAGATAGCGGACCCTCCGTTTTTTTCGGAGGGGGAGATAGTGTACCCCCGAGGGGGGGGAAGGGGGGGAAGACCCAAATTCGGGAAAAAGTCACTTTTTGAGGTAGAAAATTTGACCGATTTTTGCCCCTTTTTGGAAAAAATTCTTCAGAAAAAGGGTATTTTGGCGACTTTTGAGAACATTGACCTGAAAATCACTCATTTTTGGTATAAAAATGCCCATTTTAGGCCTAAAAATAGCTATTTTAGGCAAAAATTGGGGGAGATAGTGTACCCGGAGGGGGAGATAGGGGGATAGTGTACCACCTGAGGGGGAGATAGTGTACCCGAGGGGGGACCCCCTCCCCCCCCAGGAACTACACTGGGGGATGGTATAGTGCACTAAGTGGGTAATAATGTGTAAATATTAATGAAAATGACTTAGATGTACTAAATCCGCGCGTAGCGCGCGATTTTTTGCCTATTTGGGACAAAAAATACCGATTTTGAGCCATTTTCAGGCAAAAATACCCATTTTGGGGTTGAAATGTGTTGACGACAGTGTAGTTCCTGGGGGGGGAGGGGGGTCCCCCCCCTCGGGTACACTATCTCCCCCTCAGGTGGTACACTATCCCCCTATCTCCCCCTCCGGGTACACTATCTCCCCCAATTTTTGCCTAAAATAGCCATTTTTAGGCCTAAAATGGGCATTTTTAGGCCAAAAATGAGTGATTTTCAGGTCAGTGTTCTCAAAAGTCGCCAAAATACCCTTTTTCTGAAGAATTTTTTCCAAAAAGGGGCAAAAATAGGTCAAATTTTCTACCTCAAAAAGTGACTTTTTCCTGAATTTGGGTCTTCCCCCCCCCCTTCCCCCCCTCGGGGGTACACTATCTCCCCCTCCGAAAAAAACGGAGGGTCCGCTATCTCCCCCTCCGGACCAGGAACTACACTGGTTGACGATACTAGATAGGTAGATTGTTCCCAGAATTTGTTGACGATAGATAGATTTGCCCATAAGTGTTGACGATAGATAGTAGATGAAATCAAAAAGTGTTGACGATAGATAGATGAATTTGGGGGGGACCCCCTCACCCCACCCCCCCCAAGTACTACCCTGCCGGGCCCCCAGGCCCAGATCTCCGGTCCGGCCCGGCCCGAATTTTTGGTTCAGATTTTATAACCCAACTTGTCATAATTTTTGCGATTTTTTAAACCTATTTTTTGCTTGAAAATACATTGTTTTCCATGAAAAAGTCGTCAGATAGACAATACTGATCACCAGTGTAGTTCCTGGGGGGAGGAGGGTCCCCCCCTAAGGTACACTAACCGCCGCGACCAAGGTACACTAGTACACTAACGCTAACCGCCGCGCCAGGTACACTAACCGCCTCAATTTTTGCCCAAAATAGGCAATTTAGGCCTAAAATGGGCATTTTAGGCATAAAATGGGTGCTTTTTAGGTCAATGCAGTGGTGTCGTTGGGGGGGAAGGGGAGGTTACCCCCCTCAGTGTAGTTCCTGGTCCGGAGGGGGAACAGACGTACCCTCCACTATTTTCGGAGGGGGAACAGACGTACCTACCTGGGGGGGAAGGGGGGGGGGGAAGTCCCAATTTGGGGGGGGGGACGGAAAAAAGTCATTTTTGAGGTCGAAAAATTGGACTATTTTTGCCTTCTTTTGCGAAAAATCCCCTATAAAAAGGGTATTTTGGCGTTTTTTTGGAGGTTTCACCTAAAGTTTACCTATTTTTGGCTTAAAAATGCCTATTTTAGGCCTAAATTTGCCCATTTTAGGAAAAAATTGGGGGAGCAGACGTACCCGGAGGGGGAACAGTGGGGCGGGGTGCCCGGCCCGGCCCGACCCTCCAAATCTCCGGCCCGGCCCGAGCCAAAAGCCTAAAATCGCGGCCCGGCCGCCGCGATTTTCGGCGTTTGCCCGAACCTTCTGAAGTGACTTATTTTACTGAAAAAGTAGGGATTTTTTGTCAAAATACTAAAATTTCTGACGGATTCGGCAAGTAAGTGATCAGTATTGTCCAGTGGTGCAGCTACCCAGGCGGGGCGGCAACCTGGCTGTGTGGTTCCGTTCCATCCAGTTCCTGAGATTTAAGATCGGACCGGGTAACCTCGGCCCGGCTCGGCCCGACTCACCAAGACTCCGGCCCGGCCCGAAGTGGCCAAAGCTAGGCCCGGCCCGACATTCCGGAAAGTTGGCCCGGCCCGATTCCCACCTCTGCACCAGTACCGTAAAAACCTAAATACCTACCTAAGAAGGGGCTCTATTAATTTACTGACCCCATTTTGGGGGCCCTATAACAGGGGGCTCTATTAATTCATTGATCCGAATCCGAAAAATTGTTCCCAGAAATACCCCCAAAAACCCCGAAAAAGGGGTTTGAAAGGATGTGTTTTCGCTTGTGGTAGCATTTATTCGTGTCTATTCTTCAATAAGAGGCGTATGATGTGCTCTAAACCAGTGCTGTGGCTACTTTTGCGGGGTGGAAAAATCCGGGGCGGGTAGGGGGGTAGTGTACCTGGAATCTTGGGGATTGGTCCAGAAGTCAAAAACAGCGGTATAAAAATTGGTCGAAATTATGTTAAAATAAGCCTTAAAATGCGTATTTTTGTGCACGTGTGAGAAAATTTGAACGAATTTGTCCATTTTGGCCCATAAAATGGTCATTTTGACACTAAAATCAACACTTTGTTATTTGATGACCGGAGCAAGAAAGCTGGCTTCAGTTTGGGGGTATGGGTTTCGGAGCAAGAAAGCTACCTAGCAGTTGGGGGTAATACCCCCCCCCCCACCTACAGCGCTGTTGCTCGGCGGTCGGCCCGACATTTCACTAAAATTGATGAAAAAATGCCGATTGTTAGCTAAAAACCCCAAATCTCGCAGTTTTTGTTTCGTTCACTGACACCTGCACCTTTTTGACACCCGACATCGCTCCAACCCTACCTGTGCATATTTCATATGCTCGCGCCTAATTTAAGGCCTGAAACGTGCGCTGCGCGCTGAACATAGTGTTTTACACGGATCATCTGTAGACATTAAAATTTTTACTCCAAAGCCACCTCCCGTCCTGCGGTGCAAACCCCCTAGCTCGGCCGCTGCAGGCCACCGTGTGCATGCCATGTGCTACAATATGTGTGATACGGTATCTTTGATTTTGGACTCCCAGGGTTCGCGCTTTCAGAGCAATCATTGTTCGTTTGTATAGCCTGTTGTCGACGTAAATGCTACCCTTGTTTCAGGGTGAATAAATATCCACGTAATCAAATCACACGGTCGCCGTCGTGACGGATCGACTGGTGAAAATACAGACATAAATTCCACTAAAATGATGAAACGACGCAATCTGGATAACGCCAAGATCAGGCGCAACATCAAACGGGGCCGACTGGGCGACAACGTGTTCAGCGGGTGAGCCAGATGTCTGTCTCAAAGTCCAGTTTTGTCCGTTCGATCAGGTATTGTTGTCAACGACGCATAGCCCCTTCTTGATTGGGCCTGCTGACATGAATATGACTACTTGGCTGAAATTGCCGGTCGTTGCCGTATCGTCAAGGTTGTTGTTGTGGTTGCTGGGTGCGAGCGTCCTGCAGCAGCACAAGACCAGACAGAAGCTAAGTGAGGTGCGCATGCTCCAGGCAACCTGTCACTGACGAGCAATTCCAATGCTCTCACTACATCACACACACCATTCATTGTAAGTTGCTGTGAGAATTCTGCTGCTCAGACACAGACTGTGATTATGTCACCACATTCCTGTTGCGCGGCGACCAGCGAGTCTGGTTGCAAAATTGATACGTAATTTTATGAACTATCAGAGCTAATAGCAAGCAGTGGTGTAGCTACCCAGGCGGGGCGGTAACCTACTGCACAACCAACAATGTGGGGCCGCAACCTACCTACTGTACCGGCCTTGCTGGGGGGGAACAAAAGTTTTTAGGTCGAAACATTGATGAAAATGTACTCTAACACGCTAATTTCGCGCGTAGCGCGCAATTTTTCGCATATTTGGAGTGAAAAATACCGATTTTATATCTTTGAGACAAAAATCGCTACTTACTGTACCAGCCTCCGGGCGGCAACCTACCTACTGTGCCAGTGGGGAGCGTCAACCTACCTACCTACTGTACCTAGGGGGGGAACCCCACACCCCCTGCTACACCATTGATAGCAATAGCGTGAGTTTCACTCAAAAAATTAAAAGGAATCTGAAGCATCCTTATGTACGTTGTTAAAACCATACATTTCACGATTTCACTGGTTTTTGTTTCCCAGTTTTCTACATCAACCGGCTTCATTGTGTTTGTCAGACGTTTTCCACATGGACACTCTGTGCTCAAAACACCAATTGTTCTCAAACATGGACGTTTACTGTTGATTTATTGTCTATGTTTCGCAATCGCATCGAAGCCAGAACAGATGCACATACTTTGTCCAACACACACCCATGGTTTGAAGAACCCATAGATTAGGTTGTTGTCATGACCACAGCAGCTCTGTGATCTCTGCCTATCGCGTATAAGCATGTGAATAGCTATTATGTTGGCTAAACAGCTCAGCTATGCACTGTCACGCGACGCGGCATGCGAGCTGCATTCTAGCTCTACTGTCCCGACTTACGGTCCTTGGCTAATTGCTGTTTTTGTACTTGTTGTACAGTACGCACACGGGGGTTAATCAAATCGCGATTTGCTGCCCTGGCTCATACGCCCGCCACAGAGATGCTGGACAGCCGTCGATGGTTTGCGTGGATGGGGAACGCGTGTGCAATGTGCTCTGAGGCGTAAGCAAGTAAACCGCCTTCGAGAAACAAGCCAAAAAGAAGCATGCGACTGATTTGCAAAGTTACCAAAACAGTTAAAGATAAACAAGAACGATTGTAGCACGAATAGAAATTTGTAAAGGGAGCGAAATGAATTGGTTTCTGGTTTTCACAAACTGCATGGGGTCGTTGCTGTGTGGGTAAGCAGGGATTTATGTAAATCAATGTGAACCAGAGATGTGAAGGAATGTGTGGGGGGTTCTTTCAAACAAAGAAAAGCTGACTGCAATCAATTTCTATTTCATTCACGTCTCCATGGTCCAGGGAAGCGTCTGCGCAGTCCAGTCCAACTAAACTAAAATTTAATCGAACGTGTCTGTGCTGACTGTTTTTCTCGTTCAATTTTCGGTCAGGCGCAGCACAACACGGACATGTACGAATTTGGAACAATTCGGTACAATTTTTTGCTTACGCTTGTGACTGACGGTGGATGGTTTGGAGGGCGGGCGCTGTCTCGGCCTCGAGGGGAAACTAATTACTGAGGAGGAGGCTTTGGTCAGCACGTAGTTGACTGTGCAACAGCAGCCCATTCGTAGTGTTCGAGTTCATTTGCTTCATGTCATTCAACACAGCGGGCAGTCGCGGTAGTTACGTGCAGCATGTGAGCAGATTTTGTGACGACACATGCGTACATGTTCCGGATATGGCTCTCAGTTGCGTTGCGTGTGAGATCAAACACAGTGGGGAACTGGCTCTGACGGCTCCCCGAGACCGGGATTTGTAGTGCTGTGTGACAGTGTGAGTGACTGGGTTCGTGAGCACTTGCTTGCTTGCATGACCGGTGGAAGGGGTAGAGAGCTCTGTGGAGGGTGCACCCCTCCCTCGCTCGATCCCTTCCTGCATTTCATCCGAGCCTTTTGAGCCTGCTCATCTCTACCTGTGACCTTTAG
>JASAMV010000237.1:0-14072 GCA_030248065.1 Rhynchonema sp. JSB1_4
TTGCCCTGACCATACCACGAATCTGTGGTACGGTGAAAATTGGGTTGTTGTGTCAAACGTTGTGTAAGCTCGGATACAGAAGAGATACTTTTGAGTATGTTGCCGCTTGTTGAAGTTAGAAAATAACTCAAAACAAGCTGATTTTAATGGGCATATTAGAATGATGTCGGGGGGCTAAATGAAAAATATAACTCGCAATAATTGACGAACTGAAATTACCGAGTGAAAATCTGGGTTTATTTTTGATATACGGTATCTTTTTAAGCCTAACGAAATTGCGAGCCAGAATACGATCTGACCTAATTTCGTACTTTTTAACGCGTGCTAAACCTCGTGGAATCTTTTCCATCCGTTATGCTTCAGATGAGCGCAGATGTGTACGAGGGGGCTGGGCCGACAAATGAGACCGCGTCAATTCGGGACCGGGTACAGGTTTTGGAAAAAGTTTTTTGAAAAAGTTCACTCGGAAAAATTTCCGGAAAAATAAAACGTATTTTTCCGGCTCGAAAACGGTTTTTTTCGGTTTTTTCGAAACGGTCGCTGCAAGTATAGACCGGGCCCCATTGAGGTGGGGCCCAATTTTGTTGACGGGCCTTAATTACGGGCCTCAATTTATTTTGACCAGGCCCCAGTTGGCCAGGGCTCAAACTGCGAGGGGTCCCCAGTGGCCGAGGCCCCAGACCCACGTGTGGCCACGTCATTTGGGGCAGTGGTGTAGCTGGGGGGCGGGGGACCCCAGGACAGTAGGGTTGTGCCCTCGCCTGGTAGATAGGGAGCGCCTCCTGATAGGACGCCGCTGATTTGCCTCCACCCAAAACATTCATTTTCCTCCCAAATTGAATAAAATTAATATATTTGCTCTAAATGGGCGGCCCCCCTAGCGCGCTGGGCGCGAAATTAGTGTTTTTAGGCCACATTTAGTTCAGTATTTACATAAAAATTTCGGTTTCAGACACCTTGTGGTACTATTAGCTCGGCTGGTACAGTAGGAGAACCCCGCCCCACTTTGGGCGGTACAGTACGCACACCACCAGTGTACTTCCTGGTTCGGAGGGGAGATATGCTTCCAATCGGAGGGGAATACCTACCTGGGGGAGTAGTTTGAATTGGGGATGTTATTTTGACGCCAAAAATGCAAAAATCCCTATCAAAAAAGGTAATTGGCGTTTTTTTGGAGGTTTCACCTCACCTAAAAATTACCTTATTTGGTGAAAAATGCCTATATTTTAGGCCTAAATTTGCCCATTTTAAAAATTGGGAGGGAGGAGGCAGGTTGAGAGATAGAAGAGCGAGGGGGTCTCTCTACAGGAACTTACATGTACACCACTGATTTGTCAAGAAATGTGGCCGGTTAGGATGTATTGTCGAAAATAAGACCCCCCCATTAACTGACCCCCATCAGAATGGCTCGAAATCAAAAATACAACTCCACGTTGACCCCCCCCATTACTATCAACCTTCACCGTACCATCCATTACCGGTATGGCTTTGCTTTTTTGTCGCGCTAAACGAGTTCTTCAGCAGAATACGCTTTTTAAGCATAATTAACGCTGTTAAGGTAGAAAATACTTGTAAACAACCCATTTTTATGGGCATTATTAACAATGATTTTTTTCGTCGGGGGGCCAAATGAACAATAAAACCCCCCCAAATAATTGACCCCCCCCCCAATTGACATGGGCTCCACATGAGTACCGTATTGTCGGAAATAGAACCCGGGGGGTCTATTTTTTCACTGGGGTCATTTTGGGGGGGTTCAATTGAGGGGGGGGGTCAATTATTGGGGGGGTTATATTTTTCATTTGGCCCCCCGACGAAAAAAATCATTGTTAATAATGCCCATAAAAATGGGTTGTTTTCAGTATTTTCTACCTTTAACAGCGTTAATTATGCTTAAAAAGCCGTATTCTGCTGAAAACTCAGGCTTAAACAACGTTTGACACAACAACACAGCCCTACCATACCACTAATCTGTGGTACGGTGAAGGTTGGGGATGGGGTTCTATTAATGGGGGGGGTCAATTAATGGGGGGTTCTATTTTTGATTTCGAGCCATTTAGGGGGGGTTCAATTAATGGGGGGGGTCAATTAATGGGGGGGTTCTATTTCCGACAATACGGTAGGCCTCATTTGACCGGTCACCATTTGACGGGGTTCCATTTGACCGGACCCCAAATCAGTGGTGTACAGTGTAGTTCCTGGGGGGGAGGGGGGGACCCCCCTCGGGTACGTCTGTTCCCCCTCCGAGGTACGCCTGCCCCACTGTTCCCCCTCCGGGTACGTCTGCTCCCCCAATTTTTTCCTAAAATGGGCAAATTTAGGCCTAAAATAGGCATTTTTAGGCCAAAAATAGGTAAACTTTAGGTGAGGTGAAACCTCCAAAAAAACGCCAAAATACCCTTTTTATAGGGGATTTTTCGTAAAAGAAGGCAAAAATAGTCCAATTTTTCGACCTCAAAAAATGACTTTTTTCCGTCCCCCCCCCCCAAATTGGGACTTCCCCCCCCCCTCCCCCCCCCCCAGGTAGGTACGTCTGTTCCCCCTCCGAAAATAGTGGAGGGTACGTCTGTTCCCCCTCCGGACCAGGAACTACACTGGTGGTGTAGCTACCCAGGCGGGGCGGCAACCTACTGTACCACCCAAAATGCGGGGCGGCAACCTACCTACTGTACCAGCCGAGCTAGGGGGGGGATCGTACCACTTGGGGGGGGGGGTCATCTGGAAACCGAAATTTTTTATGTCTAAATACTGAAGAAAATGTGGCCTAAAACACTAATTTCGCGCGCAGCGCGCGATTTTTCGCCCATTTGCAGACAAATATGCTAATTTTATGCAATTTTAAGCCAAAAATGAATGTTTTGGGTGAAAAGTTAGGTGGGGCGGCAACCTACCTACTGTACCAGGGGAGGGGCGGCAACCTACCTACTGTACCAGGCGAGGGGCGGCAACCTACCTACTGTACCTAGGGGGGGACCCCCCCCCACCCCCCCCCAGCTACACCACTGCCCCAAATGACGTGGCCACACATGACCGGGGCCCGGGTATTAGGGGCCCTCGCCAGTTGGGGACCGGGTATTAGGGGCCCTCGCCAGTTTGAGCCCTGGCCAACTGGGGCCTGGTCAAGGGTCCGGTGAATTGAGGCCCGGTAAATTAAGGCCCGGTCAATTGGGGTCCGGTGAATTGGGGCCCGGAGAATTGGGGCCAGGTCAAATGGGGCCCGGTCTATACTTGCGGGCCGGAAAAAAACCGTTTTTTTTCGAAAAAAAACCGAAAAAAAACCGTTTTTTTCCGAGGCCCGGAAAAATACGTTTTTATTTTTCCGGAAATTTTTCCAAGTGGCAACTTTTGGAAAAAAAACGGTTTTTTTTCCAAAAGTTGCCACTTTTTTTTACCCGGTCCCCAATTGACGCGGGTCTCATTTGTCGGGCCGGGCCCAATTGATCGTGCGTGTTAGGTGTGTTCCGTTAGAACTGTGCTGAAGCATTTGTGACGGAATGAAAAGATTCGTCACGAGGTTTCACGCGTTTTATAAAAAGTACGAAATTGGGGTGGGATCTATTCTGGCTCAGGCTTCGATTCAGGCTTAGGCTTAAAAATACCGTATTGTCGGAAATAGAACCCGGGGGGTCTATTTTTCACTGGGGTCATTTTGGGGGGTTCAATTTATGAGGGGGTCAATTATTGGGGGGTTATATTTTTCATTTGGCCCCCGACGAAAAAAATCATTGTTAATAATGCCCATAAAAATGGCTTGTTTTCGGTATTTTCTAACTTCAACAGCGGCAATTATGCTCAAAAAGCTGTATTCTGTTGTGTATGCAAGCTTACACAACGTTTGACACAACAACACAGCCCTACCATACCACTAATCTGTGGTACGGTGAAGGTTGGGGGTGGGGTTCTATTAATGGGGGGGTCAATTAATGGGGGGGTTCTATTTTTGATTTCGAGCCATTTAGGGGGGTTCAATTAATGGGGGGGTCAATTAATGGGGGGTTCTATTTCCGACAATACGGTAAGTTTCAAGTTTTTATCATGAGCGCATTTCGTAAAAGCCTCCGAGAGGCAAGGTTACATCCAGTGTAGTTCCTGGTCCGGCGCGGCGGTTAGTGTACCTACCCCTTTTT
The DNA here is from genome assembly GCA_030248065.1 of Rhynchonema sp. JSB1_4. Taxonomy (NCBI): domain Eukaryota; kingdom Metazoa; phylum Nematoda; class Chromadorea; order Monhysterida; family Xyalidae; genus Rhynchonema; species Rhynchonema sp. JSB1_4. The sequence goes on from JASAMV010000237.1 coordinate 4,128, forward strand.
TCCGTGCGCGGTTAGTGTACCTCCCTGGGGGGAAGGGGGGGGGAAGACCCAAATCCGGGAAAAAGTCACTTTTTGAGGCAGAAAATTTGACCGATTTTTGCCCCTTTTTGGAAAAAATTCTCCATAAAAATGGTATTTTGGCGACTTTTGACAACATCGACCTAAAAATCACCCATTTTAGACCTAAAAATGCCCATTTTAGGCCTAAAATTGCCTATTTCAGGCAAAAATTGAGGCGGTTAGTGTACTAGTGTACCTTGGTCGCGGCGGTTAGTGTACCTTAGGGCCCCCCCTCCCCCCCCCCGGAACTACACTGGTTACCAGTGCGGTGGCTGGGGGGGGGGGGTGGGGGGGTCCCCCCCCAATGGTACCCTACCCGCCCCGGCCTGGTACGCTACCCCCCTACCCGCCCCGCTCTGGTACCCTACCCCCCTACCCGCCCCGCCCTGGTACCCTACCCGCCCCGATTTTTACCCCCAAAATGCCCATTTTTCGGTCAAAAATGCCCAAATTTCGACCGAAAACCCTAAAAAGTGCAAAAAATTTCGCGCTGCGCGCGATATATGTACTTTTTAGTACATAAAAACAGGCACGCGAAAAAACTTGTGTTGTACCCTACCCGCCCCGAAAAATCTTCCCCCCCTCCCCCCCACCAAGCCGGATTCCCCCCCCCCCCCCCCCAAGATCCCAGGTACACTACCCCCCTACCCGCCCCGATTTTTTCCACCTATGTACCAAAGATCGGAAACGGGCTGGCCCGGCCCGGGCCGGGCCGCGATTTTGGAGTTGATCGACCGGGCCGGGCCGGAGATTTGGGGGGACCGGGCCGGGCCGGGCCGAGCAGCCCGGTCCGGCCCGGTATGCCTAAATTTGAACGAAATTACCATTTTTTGAACCAAAATTTTCAAAATTTTTGCGCTTCGCGCAATAAGATTTCCTAGTTCTTGATCTTTTCAGTCATCGTTTTGAAGAAAGAAGCAGTAGCTACCCATACCCAGGCCCTTGCTTTGCAGCAATCAACCTACTCCTGCTGTACCACCAAAAAAAGCCTGCCTGCAATCAACCTACCTACTGTGGTAGTAAAATTTTAAAATTTATGTAAAATTTTATGTCTACATATTGATGAGAATGTACTCTTAAGCGCTAATTTCGCTCGTCAAGCGCGATTTTTCGCCTATATGGAGTGAAAAATACCGATTTTAAACCATTTTGAGCCAAAAATTATACCATACCTACTACACTACTGTACCAACCGGGGTGGCGACTTACCACTGCATCAGGATGGCGCGTCAATCTACCTACCTACCCTTCCCCCCAGCTGTACCAACCAGTGAAAACAAGTATTCTGCAGAAAATTTTGGAATTTTTTTCAGCTTTTTGGACTTTTTTAGTTTTCAGCCCTTGAAAATTGGCTAACCGGGCCGGGCCGGGCCGGGCCGACCTCAAGCCAAAACGGTCCGGGCCGGGCCGACCTGCAGCCCTCCACCGGGCCGGGCCGGGCCGGGCCGGACTTTTCGCCGACCGGGCCGGGCCGGGCCGACTTTACCCGGCCCGTTTCCGATCTCTGCTATGTACCCTACCCGCCCCGCAAAAGTAGCCACAGCACTGCTGGTTACATCCCAAAAAGCACGTAGCAAAACAGAGATCGGAAGCGGGCCGGGCCGCGATTTTGGACTTGGTCGACCGGGCCGGGCCGGTGATTTGAGCCCGGCCCGGTCCGGCCCGGTATGCCTAAATTCGAATGAAATTAAGATTTTTTGAACCAAAATTTTTGCGCTTCGCGCAGTAACATTTCCTAGTTCTTGATCTTTTCAGTCATCGTTTGAAGAAAAAGAAGCAGTGGTGTGGTGGTGGGTATGTTTGTACGTTTTGTGTTGTTACGTTATGTTGTTTGTATGTTTTGTGCCCCCTGCGCTGAGGTACAGTATCTCCCCCTCTCTGGTACGGTGCGGTATCTCCCCCAATTTTTTCAAAGTTTCGCCCCAGAAGTACCCTTTTTGGTCCAAAACAATGGTGTGGCTGGGGGGGGGGGGGGGGGTGGGGGGTGCCCCCCCAAGGTACAGTAGGTAGGTTGCCGCCACTCGCCTGGTACAGTAGGTAGGTTGCCGCCCCTCCCCTGGTACAGTAGGTAGGTTGCCGCCCCACCTAACTTTTCACCCAAAACATTCATTTTTGGCTTAAAATTGCATAAAATTAGCATATTTGTCTGTAAATAGGCGAAAAATCGCGCGCTGCGCGCGAAATTAGTGTTTTTGGCCACATTTTCTTCAGTATTTAGACATAAAAAATTTCGGTTTCCAGATGACCCCCCCCCCAAGTGGTACGACCCCCCCCTAGCTCGGCTGGTACAGTAGGTTGCCGCCCCGCCTGGGTAGCTACACCACTGGTCCAAAATAGGCCTGGGCACAATACCACTTTTGACACCCAATACCCAATACCAATACCGGCCCTGTACCAATACCAATACCAAATTGGTGACCCAATACCAATACCGGGTGAGACCCAATACCAATACCAATACCCAATACCAGATCAATACTACTGAAGTGCCTGGTATTGGGTTGGTATTGGTATTGAGTATTGGGTATTGGGTTGGTATTGGTATTGGGTATTGGTCTTAGTATTGGTTTGGTATTGGGTTTTTGGTCTGGTATTGGGTTGGTATTGGGTTTGGTATTGGTTTGGTATTGGGTTTTGAGTCAGGTATTGGGTTTGGTATTGGTTTGGTATTGGGTTTTTCTGGATTAGTATTGGGTATTGGTTTTGACCCAATACCTGGGCAAACCCAATACCAATACCAGGCCAGCTTCAATACCAATACCCAATACCAGAATTAGACCCAATACCAATACCAAACACTGGTATTGGTATTGGTATTGGGTGGTATTGGTATTGGGTATTGTGCCCACCCATAGTCCAAAATGGCTTAAAAACAGGCCAAAATCGACCAAAAGTCAAAACGGGGGTCCGCTATCTCTGGGGGCCCCATGAACCACACTGGAGCCCCCGCCTGGTCGCGTTAACCCGGTCCGATTGACACCTTTGCTCGTTGCCTTTGCAGAAATTTCAAATCTTTGGGCGCAGGCCGGCCTACAACGTAACAGTTGATCAAAACAAACCACCTGTTCTGTTGTACATCAGTTCGTTTTCGTCATGGCTCGTGGACAACAGAAAATTCAATCACAACAGAAAAATGCGGAGAAACAGCAGAAATTGAAGAAACAACAAGGACACGATCAAAAGACCGCCGCATCGAAAGGTCTCAAGCACACGTGCGCTGTTTGCAAGGTTTAGTTTGATTTGTTTGCAGTGGTGTCGTTGGGAGGAAGGGGGCTGCCCTGCTAAAATTTATCCGAAAACCGTAAAAGTCGCCTATTTTTACCTCAAATGCTCAAAATCGCTTGAGCATAACCCCCAAAATGACCTTTTTGGCGCATCCAACACCGATTTTGCTCAATTTTCCTCTAACAAATTCACCCAGTGCTGTGGCTGCGGGGGAATGGGGGTGGGGGGGGTCCCCCAATGGTATCCTACCCGCCCCGACCTGGTACGCTACCCCCTACCCGCCCCGCTCTGGTACCCTACCCCCTACCCGCCCCGATTTTTACCATCAAAATGCCCATTTTTCGGTCCAAAATGCCCAAATTTCGACCGAAATCCCCAAAAAGTGCAAAAAATCTCGCGCTGCGCGCGAACAGGCACCCGAAAAAACTTGTGTTGTACCCTACCCGCTCCGAAAACTCGTCCCCCCCCCAAACCGGATTCCCCCCCCAAAATCCCACTTGGAAAAATTTCCGGAAAAATAAAAACGTATTTTTCCGGGCCTCGGAAAAGAACGTTTTTTTTCGGTTTTTTTCGGAAAAAACGGTTTTTTTCGGTCCGCAAGTATAGCACTGAATTCACCTTTTTAACAACTCCCCGTGGGATTATTTTAGGGGCAACCCCCTGGGCCTGATATCCGAGATTTTTCATTTTGGGTAAATTCGGACATCCTGACTTCTGATTTCCCAACGACACCACTGTTTGTTTGTTTATTCCTTCCCATCTTGGCTGTTGCCCGTTGCTCATGTCTTCTCAGGTTCGTTGAGGGACATAGTAGTGGCGGGGGGGGGGGGGTTGGGGGGTTACCCCCTCTCAGTACTTACCTACCACAAAGCCCGAGGGGGGTTGGGGGGGGGGGGGTTCAGTACTTACCTCTCACAACTCCAAATCATACCTCTCACAAGCAATTTTATACCTTTTTAAGGCAAAAATCGGTGTTTTTCGACCTTATTTTCCCAAAAATCGCGCGCTCCGCGCGCAAACCCACCCATAATACCTATTTTTAGGCGATCTTCGGCGAAAATTTTGAAAAAGTACTATTTTTACCTCAATTTTTGGCCAAAATTGTATCACAAAAACGGTGTTTTTTCGCCTTTTTGGGTGACCAAAATCATACCTCTCACGCTTCCGGTCCCAACCCCGCATCATACTTACCTCCCACACATGGGCCTACCACTACACTGTTGAGGGATAAATGTGCTGTGCAGGAAGAAAAAAATGCAGCAACAGAACAAAAGGATGTTGAAAGGGATTTTTCGAACGATCATGTTTTTTATATAGTATCTGGTGCGGGTTTTTTATATAGTGCCTGGGTTTATGTTTGGGAAAAAACCGTTTTTTAGATAAATTTCACGTACTTAAGGAATTCCGACGGCAAAAACACCTATTTTTGACCGCTTTTGTGTTGTTTATTATATTGGTAGATGAAAAAAAACGAACGTTTTTTTTTTCACGGGAAAAACGAGAAAATCGAAAACAACAACAGAGATGTTTAACCAACAGCATAAATTTACTTACAGTAATTCAAAATTCCGCAAAGGTGAGCAGATAAACGCGGAATGCGTAATGCAGAAATATGCCATTCCGCATTTATCTAATCGCAGCCTTAGTTTTGTTTAGTATTTGGCGTAGCCGTGGGGTTTCGAACCCGCTCGCTGTGGTATCGATACGTGGACATTGATAACGGTTGTGAAGTTTTTTATCTGCTCTTCACCTCATGATTTGACTTGACCTACAATACAGAATCAGAGCAACCTTTCATTCTTTCTTGATATGCATGTTCATTCATTTTCAGTCACAAATGCCCGATCCGAAAACCTACAAGCAACATTTCGAGAACAAACATCCAAATGCACCGATGCCCGATGATCTAAAGGACGTCCAAACGTAACTGTGAAATGACTCAAACTGCCACTCCGGTTCACCACACTGTTTTCTATGCGTTTGTTGATCGCAAAATACAACTTCCGTTCAATATTGTGTCTTATTTTAGCGGTCTTTTGTTAACTTTTTAAGAACTAATGCGATTCATCTGCAATAGCTTCTTCATCACAATTTGTGATTCACAGCGTTTCAGGAAACTGCTGTTACACAAGTTTGTTCATCACACATATATGTAAACTGAAAGAACTGTAAATTTCTGGGCACTTTTCTTGGGCTGATCTGTACCTCAGTCATTTACTCTCGCTGAACTTCAAATTGCCAATCAGTCATTCCTACTGCTGAATTGTCTTGTTTTGGCTGAATTCGATTGTCGAAAATATGTCACATTTTCACTGGAAATTTCATTAACAAACAAGTTTGTGGGAATAATTTTCATATTGATTCAGCCGGATGCGCTATTCTGAATCTGTGTGGAACATGGTTTAGGATCGGGCATTTGTGACTGAAAATGAATGAACATGCATATCAAGAAAGAATATCGAAAGGTTGCTCTGATTCTGTATTCTAGGTAAAATGCAATGCGTGAGGGTGGAAAAGGCGATGAAAAACTTCACAACCGTTATCAATGTCCACGTATCGATACCACGGCGACCGGGTTCGAACCCCACGGCTACGCCAAATACTAAACAAAACTAAGGCTGCCGAGACAGGTGAATGCGGAATGGCATACTTCTGCATTACGTGCTCACCTTTGCCGGAACTTTGAATTACTGTAAGTAAACTTCTGTTTGGCTAAACATCTCTGTTGTTGTTTTCAATTTTCTCGTTTTTTCGTGAAAAAAAAAACACGTTTTTGCAGGGTGTTTTTGCCGTCAGAAAAATTATTTAAGTCTCAGTGAAATTTATAAAAAATTTTTTTTCCCAAACATAAACCCCAGGCACATTGTGAAAAAACCGGCAAAAATTTTGTCTCTAAAAAACATGCAAATCGTGTCGAAAAATCCTTTTCAACATCCTTTTGTTCTGCACTTTTCTTCCTGGCACACATTATCCCTCAACAGTGTAGTGGTAGGCCCATGTGTGGGAGGTAAGTATGATGCGGGGTTTGGACCGGAAGCGTGAGAGGTATTTCCCGTCGCCCCGAAAAAGGCGAAAAAACACCGTTTTGTGGGTCCCATAATTTCGCCAAAAGGAGGTAAAAATAGTACTTTCCTCACAAAGGCAAAAAAAAATCTCGTCTTATGGGTAAACTCACGCAGAGCGCTAAAAAAATGGGGTTAGTCAAAAAGACACCGATTTTTGCTAAAAGGTCTCGGGGCTGCTTCTGAGAGGTGGGGGTCCTGAGGGTGGGGCGGGACCCCCCCAACCCATGTGGTGCTGAGAGAGTAACCCCCCAACCCCCCCCCCCCACAGCCCTATGTCCTCAACGAGACCTAAAAATTATGGGGCGGGAACGGGCAACAGCCAAGTGGGAGGAGTGAACGAACAAACAGTCTCGTTGGGAAACCGGATCTCAAATTTACCCAAAATGAAAAATCTCGGATATTAGGCCCGGGGTTTGCCCCTAATAAATCCCAGCGGATATTAAAAGGTGGAGTTCGTACTTGCGGGACCGAAAAACCGTTTCGAAAAAAAACCAAAAAACGTTCTTTCGAGACCGAAAAATGCATTATTTTTTCCGGGCCAAAGAAAAGAACGTTTTTTTTCGGTTTTTTTGGGAAAAACAGAAATTTTTGGTCCGCAAAAAAGCACTGATTCACCTATTTAACAACTCCCCGTGGGATTATTTTAGGGGCAACCCCCTGGGCCTGATATCCGAGATTTTTCATTTTGGGTAAATTCGGACATCCTGACTTCTGATTTCCCAACAGCGCCACTGTTTGTTTGTTTATTCCTTCCCATCTTGGCTGTTGCCCGTTGCTCATGTCTTCTCAGGTTCGTTGAGGGACATAGTAGTGGCTGGGGGGGGGGGGGGGGGGTTGGGGGGGTTTTGCCCTCTCAGTACTTACCTACCACAAAGCCCGAGGGGGGTTGGGGGGGGGGGGGTTCAGTACTTACCTCTCACAACTCCAAATCATACCTCTCACAAGCAATTTTATACCTTTATAAGGCAAAAAACGGTGTTTTTAGACCTTATTTTCCCAAAAATCGCGCGCTCCGCGCGCAAACCCACCCCTAATACCTATTTTTAGGCGATTTTCGGCGAAAATTTTGAAAAAGTACTATTTTTACCTCAATTTTTGGCCAAAATTTTGTAGCAAAAACGGGTGTTTTTCCGCCCTTTTGAGTAACCAAAATCATACCTCTCACGCTTCCGGTCCCAACCCCGCATCATACTTACCTCCCACACATGGGCCTACCACTACACTGTTGAGGGATAAATGTGCTGTATTATATTGCAGGAAAGAAAAAAATGCAGCAACAGAACAAAAGGATGTTGAAAGGGATTTTTCGAACGATCATGTTTTTTATATAGTATCTGGTGCGGGTTTTTTATATAGTGCCTGGGTTTATGTTTCAGAAAAAACCGTTTTTTAGATAAATTTCACGTACTTAAGGAATTTCCGACGGCAAAAACATTTGTTTTTGACCGCTTTTGTGTTGTTTATTATTTAGGTAGATGAAAAAAAACGAACGTTTTTTTTTTCACGGGAAAAACAAGAAAAATGAAAAAAACGACAACAGATGCTTAACCAACAGCATAAATTTACTTACAGTAATTCAAAATTCCGCAAAGGTGAGCAGATAAACGCGGAATGCGTAATGCAGGAATCTGCCATTCCGCATTTATCTAATCACAGCCTTCGTTTTGTTTAGTATTTGGCGTAGCCGTGGGGTTTGGAACCACTCACTGTGGTATCGATACGTGGACATTGATAACGGTTGTGAAGTTTTTTATCTGCTCTTCACCTCATGATTTGACTTGACCTACAATACAGAATCAGAGCAACCTTTCATTCTTTCTTTGCATATGCATGTTCATTCGATTTTAAGATCACCAAATGCCGATCAAACAGTGTTAGCCGCAAAACAATAGCGCGCATCCGGCTCAATCAATATGAAAATTATTTTTCCCACAAACTTGTTTGTTAATTGAAATTTCCATTGAAGACATGACATGTTTCCGACAATCAAATTCAGCCAAAACAAGACAATTCAGCAGTAGGAATGACTGATTGGCAATTTGAAGTTCAGGCGAGGTAAATGGCTGAGAGTACAGATCAGCCCAAGAAAAGTGCGCCGAAAAATTTTCCGTTCTTTCGAGTTTACATATATGTGTGATGAACAAACTTGTGTAACAGCAGTTTCCTGAAACGCTGTGAATCACAAATTGTGATGAAGAAGCTATTGCAGATGAATCGCATTAGTTATTAAAAAGTTAACGAAAGACCACTAAAATCAAGCACGCAATATTGAACGGAAGTTGTATTTTGCGATCAACAAACGCATAGAAAACAGTGTGGTGAACCGGAGTGGCAGTTTGAGTCATTTCACAGTTACGTTTGGACGTCCTTTAGATCATCAGGCATCCATAATTTGGATGTTTGTTCTCGAAATGTTGCTTGTAGGTTTTCGATTGGGCATTTGTGACTGAAAATGAATGAACATGCATATCAAGAAAGAATGAAAGGTTGCTCTGATTATCTATTGTAGGTCAAGTCAAATCATGAGGTGAAGAGCGGATGAAGAAGTTAACGAACTATGAAATGTCCACATCTGGATCCACGGGCGGCGGGTTCGAAACCCCGCGCTGCGCCAAATCTGGACGAACTGAGGCTGCAGAACTGACAAATGGCATACTTTCTGCATTACGCCTCACTTTTATATCTCGCTTGTACTGTAAGTAAATTTATGTATTAAACGCTTATTTTTGTTGTTGTTTTGATTTTATAACTTTTTTAGTCAGAAAAAAAAACGTTCATTTTTCATATACCAATAAACAACGCAAAAGATATTTTTGCCGTCAGAAAATTATTTAATACGTGAAATTTATATTAAAAAACAGTTTTCCAAAATTAAACTAACAGTGTAAAAAACATAATAGTTCAAAAATCCTTTTCAACTCCTTTTGTTCTGTTGCTGCATTTTTCTTCCTGCCGCACACATTCCTCAACATAGTGGTAACTGAAGGAGTAAATGCATTTGGGACCCAAATAATTTTGGTCACCCAAAAAGGCGAAAAAACACCGTTTTTGTGGTACAATTTTGGCCAAAATTGAGGTAAAAATCAGTACTTTCAAAATTTTCGCCGAAAAATCGCCTAAAGATGGTTGTATAAATTCGGTTTGCGCGCGGAGCGCGTTTTGAATAAGGTCGAAAAACACCGATTTTTGTTAAAGGGTATAGAATTATGATTTGGTTTCTGAGAGGTAAAAAGTGCTCCCCCTGCGGCTTTATAGGTATAAAGAGTAACCCCGGAGCCCCCCCCACCACTCTATGTCCCTCAACGAACCTGAGAAGAGCGTGGGCGAGGGGCGAGAGCCAAGTGGGAAGGAATAAACGAACGAACCGTGGTGTCGTTGGGAAATCAGAAGTTGAATTACCCAAAATGAAAAATCTCGAATAGGCCCATGCTGATCCCACGGGGAGTTGTTAAAAGGTGGAATTCGGTGCTACGACGAAAAAAACCGTTTTTTCCGAAAAAACCGAAAAACGTTCTTTTGAGCCGGAAAAATACGTTTTCCTTTTCCGGAAATTTTCCAAGTGATTTTTGAGATAGTTTCAGATTTTTCAAAGCAG
>JASAMV010000238.1:0-70579 GCA_030248065.1 Rhynchonema sp. JSB1_4
TCGTACAATTAAGACCGCAACTTGATACTGGTCGCACAACTAAACTACACTATAACCTAGTCGCACGACTAACATCACACGCACTACCGAGTCACACAGCCATTACCATAATACCCGCACTGCCTAATTGTGCGACGAGCATCAGAAAATAGTCGTACAATTAAGACCGCAACTTGATACTGGTCGCACAACTAAACTACACTATAACCTAGTCGCACGACTAACATCACACGCACTACCTAGTCACACAGCCATTACCATAATACCCGCACTGCCTAATTGTAACTGGCCCGGCCCTGCCCGAATCGCCAAATCTCCAGATTTTAACACAATTTTTGTCATAATTTTTGCGATTTATTTTGCGAACCTTTTTTTGGTTGAAAATTTGCTGTTTTCGATGAAAAAGTCGTCAGATAGACAATACTGATCACTTACTTGCCGAATCCGTCAGAAATTTTAGTATTTTTGAAAAAAAACCTATTTTTCAGTAAAATAAGTCACTTCAGAAGCTTCGAGCCGGGAGGCCCGGCCCGGCCCGACCCCCCACCCCCCCCCCCCGCCCGGTTTTTGGGCTGGGGTTTTATTTTTCCCCCCAATTTTTGTCATAATCCTTGCGATTTTTTGAGCCTATTTTTTGGTTTAAAACTTATTGTATTCGATGAAAAAGTCGTCAGATAGACAATACTGATGACTTACTTGCCGAATCCACTAGAAATTTTTGTATGTTTGACAAATCCCTATTTTTCAGTAAAATACTGTAAGTCACTTCAGAAGCTTCGAGCCGGAGTGCCCAGCCTGGCCCGAGCCCCCAAATTTCCGGCCCGGCCCGGCCGAAAATGGTACCGAATTTTCCGAAATTTTAGATACCGAATCACAAACACACAAAACCAGTTTCCCCGAGAAAATTTTTGGAAATTTAGTTTTTTTTTCTGACCATTTTTTCCTTTGACCCCAAAATCGGGCCGGGCCGTGCTTCTTTGAGACACCCCCTCCCCGAAATAGACCCCAGCCCCACCCCCCAAGAAATACAGCCCCCCCTAAAAGGGGTCAGTGAAAAAATTCGGCCCTCCATCTTAACCCCCTAAAGGTTAACTCGATAGGTACCTCTTTGTGGTGGGAATGTCCGACACTGTCCTCCTTGGGGTGGTTCCCCCAAGCCACTGCAGTGGGTGCGGGCCTATTTACCTCACCTGAGTCTTGCGTGAAAAAATAAAAAAGAAAAAGAAAAGAAGTAGAAAAGTCACGGAGCAAAGAAAGCGCGCGAACGGACAACCAAACAGCAGCTACATAAGCGCTGCCCGCAAGGCACACGCGCGCGAATTCAAAATTAACACATGCAAAGTGAAAGACCATTGCCTGTATTGCCTTGAAAGCCTGCATTGATGCAATTTTGTTGTTGTTGTTGTTGCCTCAAAAACAATTGTTGTTGTTGTTGCCACAAAAACAATCAAAACATCGCAAATCAATCAAACCACATTTACCACAAACCACACCTCGCGAACCCAAACTCGCATACAAATTTTACCACTTTTGGGTGACCCAAAAAACCGGTTTTTACAGGGTGGCCCGATCTGAACTTTTCACACTTCATTAACCTCCAGACGGACTCACAAAAACAATCAAAACACCCCTCAACACAAACCACGTTAAACCGCGCCAACCTCGCGAACCTGAACTCGAACACAAATTTCACCGCTTTTTGGGTGACCCAAAAAACCGGTTTTTACAGGGTGGACCGATCTGAACTTTTCACACTTCTTTGACCTCCAGACGGACTCTGAAAAACAGTAAAAACATTGCTCAACTCGAACCACATTAAACCGCGCCAACCTCGCAAACCTGAACTCGAACACAAATTTTACCACTTTTTGGGTGACCCAAAAACCCGTTTTTACAGGGTGGACCAATCTGACGTTTTCATCACTTTCAAACCCGCAGACAGGCTCTCCAAACCAATCAAAATATCAACCAAAACAAGTCACACACGGTCAGAATAATGCTCACAAAAAACAGTAGTTGTGCGACTAACCACCAAAAACTAAGTGAAACATCACCGGCCGTTTTCTCGCGATAGAAGCGATATTAATTTTTTGTACATCTTTCGCCGACGCCCCCACGACTAGACGAATCGAACGATATACGACTTGCCCGGCCTGATTCAGGATCCTTAGCGCAGTTGTCATCTGTCCCACTTTATAGTTGTCCGACTAACCACCAAAAACTAAGTGAAACATCACCGGCCGTTTTCTCGCGATAGAAGCGATATTAATTTTTTGTACATCTTCGTCGTACCCCTCCACGACTAGACGAATCGAACGATATACGACTTGTCCGGCCTGATTCAGGATCCTTTGCGCGGTTGTCATCTGTCCCACTTTATGTGGCCGCCGGACACACAAATTTTCGGGTGGCTGAAAAACACCTTTCTACTGGGTGGATCGAGCTGAAATTTTCAGCGTTTTGTAACGGCTGGACTCCCACTCCAAAACAATCAAAACATCATTAAAAACCAATCACACGTCACCACGCCAGAACCCCCGTTTTTAACACACAAGGTATAGGCAAAAATCACTAAATCCAGCCTGGTGATGTTTCACTTGAGAATTTCAAAAAAAAATTTACGCGGTCTCTCATCCCTCCGAACTGTCCTTCCGATATACATATTACAAACCCCGCAACGCAAAACCGCGATCGTTCGGTTCCCAACCAAGGTATACGGAGGTTAACGGCCGTTAACCCCGTGATAAATTTCTTCATTTCATAAAACTTTAAAAGACACGTTAGTCTCAAGTGAGCCCCAAAGGAGCAAATGTACGTTTTGCGGCACGCTGTCTCGTCTGATCCAACTACTGGAACACAATGTTTCACGCATATCAATATTTTCCATGAGTTTTTCGCACCCAGAAACCCACCATCCGCTGTCCCTATCTGGTGCGTGTTGGTGTCGGTGACTCTCAGCGTTGGATGTGCGCCCCTTGGAAATTGGCCGCATTCCAGGACACTTGCGTGGTGTACTCGTTCGGCGTCGAATCCAATTTAGGTTAATTTTTCCATCATCGTTGCGTGCCCTATCACTGATTCCTTTGTGTAACCTTGTGCAACCGTCCGGTCCCGCGTTGGGCTAGTGAAGTGAGTCTACATGTACATACATGCCTCGAGCAGGGCCTGAATCCGTTATTCCCTGAGACTTGGTTAAAACTTTTTGCGAACGCGTGCACGCTCGACAGTCGTCACCGTTGTTGATTTGTGCAGATGGGCATGATAACACGTGTCTGGGTTGTGCTCAATTAGTGCGCACTAATCCTTAACAGCGTAACCCAATGTCAAGGCTGGGAACGTCAAGTGAGTGACAAATTGCCGCAGTGTGAATTCTTTCTGTTCGACAAAAACATGGAGCAAATCAGCGCGGCCAAAGAACAAGCCAGAAAGCAACAGGACTTCAACCAAAAGTTGGTGTGATTTTCTTCTAATTTTAAAAACAAAATTGGTTTTCTTGTTTTAAACCATTAATATCACACAGGCTGCATTTCCTGCCAAAGAAATTGGTAGCCAGTAAAAGGGAGTCAAATTTGGACACCGAGTGGACTTTTGCTGACCTCGCCAACAAATTCAAACACAAAACGGTGGACTTTTTGAAAATCGATATGGATTTCGATGAGTATCAGGTACATAAGGTTCAATAACTGCGAATCAAAAGAAATGCTCTGTGATTTGCGTCTCTTTCGCATTGATCAGCGAGAGTTGATAGTGGCGACCACCTGCCTGACTAGCGCCTGGTGTATGGTGCCACCTTCTTAAAAGTTGTCCGACAAACGATATCGTCTGAATGACCCGTTATCGTGTATCTCTAGCACAGCGACGTTTGCTTTACCCGTTTTTCATTGAGGGACCGGGACCGGGGCTCATTGCTGCGAGTGTACGTTTGGTTTTCATGCGAGCACAACGAGTTAATTTTGTGTTGGCGCCAAACAACGTTAAAGCAACATAAAGCGTAATATCAGTTGGGCCCACCTTCCCAGCCACCCCGTATGAAACGCCAATCAGCCAGCCACTTCGGTATACACAGGTATTGCCGAGTGTGATTCGCTACCTGGACAGTCACGTCAATTTCACCGTGTGCCAACTTCTATTGGATACACACTTCATGGGATTCTCACGCTTCACGCAGCTGCTGTGTGATCTGGAAGAAGTCGGCTTTCAGGTTAGACTCACTCATCAGGTCAGATGTTTGCCAATAAAAAGTGTTGGGGATTCTGGTTGGGTCAAATAGTCATGTCATAGTTGTCTTGATGTGCTACTCTAACTACCACATTAACATACAGATGATCGCCAAACAGTCGGTGCCGTGTGCCCCACACGAACTGATTTCACCGAATCGCAAAGTCGGCTCCTGTCAACAGTTCAGCTACATTCATCAGGACTGCCTCCGAGTATACAATTTGGACATTAGCGACATTGTGAGACACAACTTTCAGCGCGATGATTATGACGAATGATCTAGATCAAGACTTACCCGGAGTTTTATGCTTGTAGCACCCATAATCAGGTATGTTGGAAAAAGAAACTGGATATGGTGTCAATTATGCTAAAAATTGGATAACAGGTTTTACGGATACGGGAGATCCGAATATTGACATACAGTACATAGTAATTGTTCGATCAGAGATTTCTGGTCCAAAGAAGTGGGGCCCGCTCAAATTTGGGTCCAAAAGTTAAAAATGCTTAGATTAATTTCTGTAACACAGGTTTTCATACGCGGGGGAATTCGAATATGGGCTCAACTTTTTGGTCAGAGCAGTTCTTGGTAAAAAAAACCTAGGGTTCGGTCAATGGGTGGAATTTTCGAAACGGTGTAAAGGTCAGTTGGGCGTAAAGGTCGGTGTAAAGTTCGGTCGAACCTCGGTCGGCGTAGCTCGGTGTAAACGTGAAACATTGCCTGTTATTAACGTGGAATGTTTCAAGTTTACACCGAGGTCTATCACACTGAGCTGTCGACCGAGCTTTCCACCGACCTTTATACCTAACTGACCTTTACACCGTTTCGAAAATATCACCCAATCTTGGCTGCAAGGATAAAAGTGTTTGAACATAAGAACGGTCTGAAATTTTTTGATCCGGTAACAATTGGATGGGTCGCGGAATGTTTGGATAAAAATCATATTGGTTTCTATCTTTGGATGCAAAAATAATCAATGTGAAATGTGATGCAGTGTGTTTTTGGTTGCCCGTTTCAACCTGTTTTCATAGAATAGCGGTGAGCCAGGTCATCGTCAGTGCTAATGTACCCGCTTGGGATTCTCGGCCCGGTTTCGAGCTGCTGTGGAGTAAGTTCCTAGATTCACTCACCGAAAATCCGCTGTGATCAATTACGTACTTGTCAAGCAAATCCGAGCACTTTTTATCTCTCTGGAACCAGTTCTTATGCAAAAACTGCTCGGACCAACGAAACTAAGTTCTGTCGGATTCTGTTGGACCCAAATTTTTCGGGCCCTAATTCTTGAACCAAAAACCATATTTTGGAGCAAAACGTAAGATCAATATTCGGATTCCCCACATCGCAAAACCCCTGCAGCTTCATTGATACCATTAATATGCATTCCTGAGCATTCTCCTCAACGCGGTTCATTCAGTAACTTTTGAAACATCAGCATCAGCAATATAGGGGCACGCTGCAGAAGTGAAGTATACTTCAGTCCCCGGTAAGCGATCATTGATGCTGTGATCGGCGTCAGTCTGGCCTTATCTAATGTTATGTTCTTGAAACCTGCTCAAAATACGAAAGGTTTGACAGTCACAAATTACGATGCATCCATTTGGCATCAACGTTCACGTTGTTTTGTCGCATTATGAATTACTAGAGTCACTTAATCTGCAACTATTTTTGCACATTTACCCGGCTGTTCTTTCCAATTGTGTTCGATCCTCGTGTGATAATTAATTTTACATTTCAATATTTTATAAAAAATAAGATAAAGAACGTTACAAAAGACCGCATCATTTTCAACAGCAAATCACTGCTGTATTGTATAAGGCACATGAGCGATATGAGACAAAATTGGTTTCCAATTGGTTTGACATTTTTCACAAAAATTTAAAACCAATTTTGCCTGATGCAATGGGTTTGAGATAAAATAACATAAGAAAACAACGATCAAAAACATCTTCTACATTCAACTGGAAGCACCGCATAACATATCAAAAGATTTGTACACCAAAATTGCGTATGGACAAAACAGCATTCATAATAACAATACTTTGCAACAAGCAAGGCTTTGCTGCTTGCATCGCTTGCTTTTTTCACTGCTGTTTTAACCCTACGTGACACCCCGAACTGTACATGGCACGAAACACGATATAATAATAATAATAATTTGAACAGTTTTTCAATGAAAGCGATATAAACTTTGAAACATTATTTTAGCCCACAGCAAACGATAAGCATTGCCCAATGCCCAATACTGTTCAGCATAATTCTTGGTGATTTCAACAATAAAAACAATTTTATGAATCCCCGCTTGTGAAAATTTACCAATAATTAACCACGTTACATTTTTATACTTGTAAACCAAGCAAACCTAAACAAAAACAGGGACAAAAAAATTCCTAGAACAGAAATTGACAGTATCAAAGTCGCAAAACAGTTGTGGAACAAGTACTACAGTAAATGTCTCAATACACTGCCGCGCAGTGAAATACCCCACCGCTACTTGAAGTTCTGAACCCGAAAATCAACGTTTGAAATATTCGAGCAAAAGACGCACCTGCAGCCTGCCGGTCAGCTGGGGGCAATGTTTCAAACCTTGACATTGACTATCGGGCAGTTCATGCTACGGCAGCGAATTTAGAAATTTACAATGTGACGAATTTAAAACATCAGTAGATGCCGCTCACGAACAACCGCAAAGCTGCTTTATGCGAGAATAGGACTCAATGAAATGTTTGGTGCTGAGCTTGGCTTGTTTTTGTTGATCCGCCCTGACGCCTACACCAATCACACGCCTGTGCTGGACACCTCACTAAAATTGTTGTTGAATAAAAATTCATAATTTCACAAGGTTCGTCAACGCAGTTTTCGCAAAACACATAAATACCGAAGTTTTGCATACAGGCCCCCCTACCCGAATCGCGCCCTCACAGAGCTTTCGGAAATGCTCGCTGAAGAATTTCTTCGCAAAAGACGGCACAAATTGGTCTTTTTCTTACATTTTTGGAATAGAACACCAAAATAGGATTACAGGTGGTATTAAATTCACACAAAGTGATTGTTTAACATTTGACAACTTCAGTTATTCCACAAGTTTCGAAAACTAGCCACAGCCAACGAACAGTTTTTCCGAATTAAACCCCGAGGGTTTATGGAAAACTCCGGTATGAGAACATGCGGCTAAATGCCAAAGGTTGAAAAGTATCAAACGATAATTTCAAACGCCCTGTAAATCGAGAAATTTCCAACAAAACGATGAAAGCCGGATTTGTAATGCACCTTAATGAACAGAGCAACAGATTCAAACATTTTTATGTAGGTAGGTATTTGTGAGAAGAGTATTTTCCGATACAATTGCTCGCATTAACTTCGCATAAGGGCGGATAGAACATCAGCCATCTGATGTGAAGGATTGAACGAGTTTAGGTGCACAAAACAGAGGCATTGCGAGCAAACAGATGCTTCAACAGCAGATGTTAAATATAAGTTCATCATGCGCAATGCGCCAGCTTCGTGCTTTAGCATGATAGGTAAGGTATGAAAGGTGTAGTATGAAACAGGCTGACATAAATACATAACTCGTTTGAGCGCACAAAAAGCACCACGAGCCTGCGATCTGAAGAGAATCTTCGTTTGGGCCGCAAATCGAGACAGTGGCGTAAAATGTTTTGCGGCGTCCAAACAAAAATTCCCTTTCCTTTTCCTTTGTCGAGGTGGTCGTTGCGCTTGCGTTAAAATTTCATCAGGCCACAGACGCAAGCACGTGCGACCGGGTAATAATATAATAATAATTATATATGTAGATGTATTAGGAGCAGTTTTGGCCCCCATCCAATTTGTGTCATTGCATAAAATCCTCCCCTCCATGCGCGCTTGACTCGTCCATTGGTTCGCAGCCACCCTCGTACTCGCAATGAGAATTGGCTGGTGTTGGCGGGGGCGTGACACTGGCCTGAAGTATAATGGGGCTGCAGTTGGGTACATGCCGCCTGGCCGCGATACATGCGCCGATTTCTAACATCGGATCGGAGCAGCCTTGATGAATGTATGTCGAAATTACCTACAAAGCTACATTTTCGACCAGCGCACAAGTTGTTGCCACAATAAGCAATCTTTGTCCTGGTCTGCCCAAGCATATCTACAACAAACACGTTACTTGCAGCAGTGCCAACCTGAAAATGTATGGCCATTTTGCCGACATGCACCGGTGAGCCGTAGGCGATGTCGGGCGTCAGATAATTGCGCGCTTCGAGGTCCGCTCGGTTGCCAACCAACAGCTCGTCGGTGCGAAACCTGCCCAACATTCAGCATCAAGGTATCAAAATTCATCAACCGCAGATCTTTTAGGCGGCAGCACGATTATTTACCAAGTCTTGGCTTTGGGACCTGATGCGGCTTTATTACTCACTCATGTTGATCGTTTTAAATGAATTTCTTTTCCCAAAAGACTATCAAAGACGGCTCCCAAACATGCCCCAACCTGCAGTGGTCTGATTGCAAATCAACGTATTGTCCATCGGGGTCGATTCGAATCTTTAGTCTCTTCATGAAATATTGGTTGCCAGTTTCGCCTGAGAAAGCACATTGATAAAGGTAATTTGTATCACAGGTACGGTGATGATTCACTCATTGCAGTGCTAGGCCAACTTTCACGGACGTTATCATCAGGAACACGTACGGCGCACCGAAAACAGCTATCTTCTTCTCAAAAAAATATAAAACGTGTACCTTCAATGATCATCATGTCTCTGAGCAAATCGTCACTATTCGAGTCGCCCTGTACCAGTCCGTCGCCAATCACTACATTAGGCACAACACGTGTTGCAGTAGTCGTACAGGGTGGCCCAGAAGTGGATTCACTGCTGCTGCTGTTGGTGGTGCTGGTCGAGACGGGATGACTGCTATTAGTGACGTTTGACATTGAAGTCGACGAGCTGTCGTTGCTACTCGTTGACGGAGGTGTCGTTAGCGCGTCCGCGAAATTCGTAGGACCACCTGTGGCGAAGACAGACAACGGGCTGGCATTCGTAATTTAGGCATATTGCTTTCCTGAGTGACGGCATAGCACGTACTTTGGAAGATGTAGAGCGTTTTTTTGAAATTTTTGACGGCCACCCTTTGGGGCGGCGTCGAACAGCCCGAAAGGCAACAATCCCGAAAAATTAAAGAAAAAACACAAAGTTAATTGTGTAGAAAGGGTACTCATTCTCATTGGAGACCTTAATTAGGGCACAGGATCAGTTGCGCTCAACTTCTTCATATTCTCGTTTGGTGATTTCTTTCTGGCTGGCAGCCCAAGTCAAAACCTAATCCTGAATGAAATCTGAGAGAGCATCAACTACACGAATGCCATCAACTTCCGACAAAAAATGTTTGCAAATTCCTGCACTTTATTTTTTTCGGTATTTTCACTTTTCGGGACTTTTTCGTTTCGGATTTTTTTGGGATTTTTTACGGCCATCCTTTGGAATTCGGTGTGTCGGTAATATGTGATTACTATACCAACTTCATATGTTCATTCCGCACGTAGTAACCTGATGGCCGATAAAGCTTCTTCTTGACCCAGCTAGCGTTCTATATCATCGGGCACCATGCCACAACAATTGTTAGACATATGCCATGTGTGACGTTGACGTGTATACAGTGCAGTACTTGGTCAGGGTGTTGACGATAGATAGATTGGGACCCGAAATGTGTTGACGATAGATAGATGGTGGTGGGAGGGGGAACCAAAAATCAAGGCACGGTATAGTACACTAAGTAGGTAATAATGCTTAAATAGTAATGAAAACACTTCGATGTACTGAATCCGCGCGTAGCGCGCGATTTTTTGCCTATCTGGGGTGAAAAATACAGACTTTGAGCCATTTTGAGTACAAAAAATGTTGGGGTCGATTGTTGTTGACGATAGATAGATTGTTCCCAAAATTTGTTGACGATAGATGATTAGCCGATAAGTGTTGACGATAGATAGATAGTATAGTTGCAGGTGAAAAAACGGTTTTTTTCCTAAAAAAATGAAAAAAACCGTTTTTTTCAGTGAAATATATATTTCCGGAAAAATTGCACGGCGGATTTTAAACTTTTCTGAAAAAGTGTCAAAATTATTTGAAATATTGAAACAACCTTGTTTTATTGCAGAAACATACCCTTTCAAGTGTTTTCCAGCCGTTTTACAGCCCTTATTCGCACTTTCTGAACAGAATTCCTTTTCATACACCATTTTTAGCGCATAGTGTGCCAAATATACACCATTTGGACCGGTGCCCAAATTTGGCTCGAAGAAATATCGAAAAAAAACGGTTTTTTTCAGTAAATATATTTTTTCGGAAAAATTGCACCTATAGTGACGTGTGAGGATGTTGTTGACCAACCTGCCACCTTGTTGTCACTGGCGCAGTTGCCACCGATGTACGACTGAAGAGCGTCGGCAGCACCTTTCAAATTCGAATCTGCTTCGGCTGAAGCAAGAAAGGCGACAGTTAGCCCGAAAGACCAATCATTATTTATTTTTGTGCGGATCAGCTCAGCTCACTTGCTTGTGGGACTCACTTGCGTATTGTGGCGGCGAAATTGTGGGATTGGACACACACAGACAGCTCTAAGGACCGTAAAAACCTAAATAGAAGGGGGGCTCTATTAATTCACTGACCCCATTTTGGGGGCTCTATTACGGGGGGCTCTATTCCGGGGGGGCCTCTATTAATTCACTGACCCAAATCTGAAAAATTGTTCCCAGAAATACCCCAAAAACCCCTAAAAAGGGGTTTGAAACAGTGTTGGAGGTGGGGGATGTTTGTGGGGTAGTCCCCCAGGACAGTAGGTAGGTACCCCCCTCGCCTGGTACAGCAGGCAGTGTAGTTCCTGAGGGGAGGGGGGTCCCCCCTAAGGTACACTAACGGCCGCGCCAGGTACACAACCGCCTCAATTTTTTCCTAAAATATGCATTTTTAGGCCTAAAATAGGAATTTTTAGGCCTACAATGGGTAATTTTTAGGTCAATGATGTCAAAAGTCGCCAAAATACCCTTTTTATGGAGAATTTTTTCCAAAAAGGGGCAAAAATCGGTCAAATTTTCCGCCTCAAAAAGTGACTTTTTCCTGAATTTGGGTCTTCCACCCAGGGAGGTACACTAATCGCCGCACGGAAAAAAGGGTAGGTACACTACACTAACCGCCGCGCCGGACCAAGCAGGGTTGGGCAAAAAAAAAAATTTTTTTTTTTTAAAAAAAAATTTTTTTTTTTTTTTTAAAAAAAAAAAGGTTTTTGAAAAAAATTTTTTTTTTTAAAAAAAAAATTTTTTTTTTTAAAATTTTCGGGGAACAAAATGTTCTAAAACGTCCAAAAATGGCCTTTTTGGGGGTTATTTTTTGTCATTTTTTCTCAAGGGTCGAAAAATTTTCTTCACAAAATCACCTTTGGGGCATGTATTTGGTACCTTAAGATACCCCAAATGATGTTATTATACCTTCCCGTAATACATGGGACACAGTATGCATGTGCCTACAGGGTACTTCGATGTCATACCCCATCGGGTCGGTCATATACGACTGATTCAGCTACCCGACAAGTATTTCTGCAGCTTATATTCTCAATTCTGTGTGGTTTATAAGTGAATCTTGCTTATTCGGCCACAAACTGTTGTGTCCGATACCACAGAGCAGCAATCATCGGTCCATATCAAGCACAGACTGTTGGATCGCACCGAAATGACGTAAACACCCTTGATAAGTGATGCAAACCAAGTCACAAAAGTGACTTGTCAATTAAAGTTGCATTTTTTCGCGATTTTACGCGTTTTTTAGGCAAATTTGGTAAAATTTCCCCGAATCTCAGACTTTTTAAAAAAAAAATTTTTTTTAAAAAAAAAAAATTTTTTTTTTAAAAAAAAAACTTGTTTAAAAAAAAAAATTTTTTTTTCCAACCCTGGGACCAAGAACTACACTGACAGGTACAGTAGGTATCCCCCCGATTTTGCCCCAAAAGTGCCAATTTTTGACCAAAATGGCCAAAATTAGTGTAAAACAGTGTTGGGGATGGGGGGTTTGGGGGTAGCCCCCCAGTACAGTAGGTATCCCCCCTCGCCTGGTACAGTAGGTATCCCCCCCCGATGTTTGGCATGGTACAGTAGGTATTCCCCCCCCCCGCCCCCCCCCCCGATTTTCACCCCGGTACAGTTGGTATTCCCCCCCCCCCCGATTTTGGCCCAAAAGTGCCAATTTTTGACCAAAATGGCCAAAATTAGTGTAAAATTAGTGGTTTTAACCTCAAATTACCCAAAATTCGCGCGCAAATACTACGTCTTCACACGATTCCACACATAATAAACACATTAAAAATTTTTACCCAAAAACCTAACCCCCAACCCCCTACGTACATAACCCCCAGGCCATCGGCTCTGGTGGCGGTGCAGTAGGTATTTCCCCTCTCCAAGCGCGGTACAGTGTGTATCCCCCTCCAGAGTACCTCCAACACTGGGGTAAATGCAGTGGTTTTTTCCGCAAATTACCCAAAATTCGCGCGCTACGCGCGCAAATACTACGTTTTCACACGATTCCACACATAATAAACACGAAAAATTTTCACCCAAAAACCTAACCCCCTCCAGGTACATAATCCCCCAGGCCATCGGCTCTGGTCCAGTTGGTATCCCCCTCTCCGAGCCCGGTACTGTTGGTATCCCCCCAGTGTTGGAGGTACTCTGGAGGGGGGGATACCTACTGTACCGCGCTCGGAGGGGGGATACCTACTGTACCAGAGCCGATGGCCTGGGGGGGTTATGTACCTAGGGGGGGTTTACGGGGGGGGTTAGGTTTTGGGGTGAAAATTTTTAATGTGTTTATTATGTGTGGAATCGTGTGAAAACGTAGTATTTGCGCCCGTAGCGCGCGAATTTTGGGTAATTTGAGGCAAAAACCACTGATTTTACACTAATTTTGGCCATTTTGGTCAAAAATTGGCACTTTTGAGGCAAAATCGGGGGGATACCTACTGCACCGGGGTGAAAATCGGGGGGGGGGGGGGATACCTACTGTACCATGCCAAACATCGGGGGGGATACCTACTGTACCAGGCGAGGGGGATACCTACTGTACTGGGGGGCTGCCCCCCCCACCCCCCCCCACCTCCAACACTGATCCCCCCTCCAGAGTACCTCCAACGCTGGTTTGAAAGGTTGTTTTTTGGCGTGTAATCGCATTTATTCGTGTGGGATGTTACTTAGGGAGGGGGGCTCTATTCCGGTGGGGGCACTATTAATTCACTGACCCATTTTTGGGGGCTGTATTACGGGGGGCTCTATTCCGGGGGGGCTGTGTTTAGGTTTTTACGGTATCAATCAGTCGAATAAAAAATGCGACCAAAAAGATGAAGATTTGGGTAAAAACCTGCCAAATTGTCATCAACTTTTGGAAGAATTTTCTAGGTACCAAGAAACTGCACCCACTTACCAGAGGCATGCGGCCTTCCGTGAAGCTCAAAAATCTCATCTTGAAAATTCACCAGGGCACCATCGAACCGCGTGTAATCCTTCGAGAATACCAGGCGAGCGATGCCGGTCTCATTTAGACTCAGCACAGCGCCTCGAGCACTCATACTCACGTTGGTTGCATCGAATCGGCGAAAAAATTGAAATGGGCAAGGTGTGTCTGCAAACAACGATGGTCATTGTACTTTACGTATTGTCGGAAATAGAACCGGGGGTCTATTTTTTCACTGGGTCATTTGGGGGGTTCAATTTACCGTAAAAACCTAAATAGAAGGGGGCTCTATTAATTCAAATTCAAATTTCAAATTTTATTTTATAATTCACTGACCCCATTATGGGGGCTCTGTTACGGGGGGCTCTATTCCGGGGGGCCTAATTCACTGACCCGAACCTGAAAAATTGTTCCCAGCAATGGTGTGGCTGGGGGGGGGGGGTGGGGGGGGGGGGGGTCCCCCCCAAGGTACAGTAGGTAGGTTGCCGCCCCTCGCCTGGTACAGTAGGTAGGTTGCCGCCCCTCCCCTGGTACAGTAGGTAGGTTGCCGCCCCACCTAACTTTTCACCCAAAACATTCATTTTTGGCTTAAAATTGCATAAAATTAGCATATTTGTCTGCAAATAGGCGAAAAATCGCGCGCTGCGCGCGAAATTAGTGTTTTAGACCACATTTTCTTCAGTATTTAGACATAAAAAATTTCGGTTTCCAGATGACCCCCCCCCCCCAAGGGGTACGCCCCCCCCCCCCACGCTCGGCTGGTACAGTAGGTAGGTTGCCGCCCCGCATTTTGGGTGGTACAGTAGGTTGCCGCCCCGCCTGGGTAGCTACACCACTGTTCCCAGAAATACCCTCCAAAAACCCCTAAAAAGGGTTTGAAAGGATGTTTTTTCGCTTGTAATCACATTTATTCGTGTCTATTAGTCAATAGGAGGCGTATTATGTGCTCTGAACGAACAACAAACGTGCATAAATTCAAATTCAAATTTTATCTGCGAGCTTACGCGAAGACCTTCACAAGATCCGGAAAAACCCTTAAAATAAAACAGTGTTAATAACAAAGAATGTGAACATGAATGAACAAACGACAATGGAAACGCACCGGTGCAGTGCTGTGGCTACTTTTGCGGGGCGGGTAGGGTACATAGGTGGAAAAAATCGGGGCGGGTAGGGGGGTAGTGTACCTGGGATTTTGGGGGGGGGGGGGGAAATCCGGTTTGGGGGGGGGGGAGGGGGGAAGATTTTTCGGGGGCGGGGTAGGGTACAACACAAGTTTTTTCGGGTGCCTGTTTTTATGTACTAAAAAGTGCATATATCGCGCGCAGCGCGAGATTTTTTGCACTTTTCAGGGTTTTCGGTCTAAATTTGGGCATTTTTGACCGAAAAATGGGCATTTTGGGGTTAAAAATCGGGGCGGGTAGGGTACCAGGGCGGGGCGGGTAGGGGCAGTGTAGTTCCTGGGGGGAGGGGGGGGGTCCCCCCTAAGGCAATGGTGTGGCTGGGGGGGGGGGGGGGGGGGGGGGGTCCCCCCCAGTGTAGTTCCTGGGGGGGGGGGGGGGGTATCCCCCCCCCCCTCGGGTACGCTATCTCCCCCTCGGGTGGTACACTATCCCCCTATCTCCCCCTCCGGGTACACTATCTCCCCCAATTTTTGCCTAAAATGGCCATTTTTAGGCCTAAAATGGGCATTTTTAGGCCTAAAATGTGTGATTTTCAGGTCAATGTTCTCAACAGTCGCCAAAATACCCTTTTTATGAGAATTTTTTCCAAAAAGGGGCAAAAATACGTCAAGTTTTCTACCTCAAAAAGTGACTTTTTCGTGAATTTGGGTCTTCCTCCCCCTTCCCCCCTCGGGGGTGCACTACCTCCCCCTCCGAAAAAAACGGGGGGTCCGCTATCTCCCCCTCCGGACCAGGAACTACACTGGTCCCCCCCCCCCCAAGGTACAGTAGGTAGGTTGCCGCCCCTCGCCTGGTACAGTAGGTAGGTTGCCGCCCCTCCCCTGGTACAGTAGGTAGGTTGCCGCCCCACCTAACTTTTCACCCAAAACATTCATTTTTGGCTTAAAATTGCATAAAATTAGCATATTTGTCTGCAAATAGGCGAAAAATCGCGCGCTGCGCGCGAAATTAGTGTTTTAGGCCACATTTTCTTCAGTATTTAGACATAAAAAATTTCGGTTTCCAGATGACCCCCCCCCCAAGTGGTCCGACCCCCCCCTCGCTCGGCTGGTACAGTAGGTAGGTTGCCGCCCCGCATTTAGGGTGGTACAGTAGGTTGCCGCCCCGCCTGGGTAGCTACACCACTGCCCTAAGGTACACTAACCGCCGCGACCAAGGTACACTAGTACACTAACCGCCGCGCCAGGTACACTAACCGCCTCAATTTTTGCCTAAAATCGGCATTTTTAGGCCTAAAATGGCCATTTTTAGGCCTAAAATGGATGATTTTCAGGTCAATGATGTCAAAAGTCGCCAAAATACCCTTTTTATGGAGAATTTTTTCCAAAAAGGGGTAAAAATCGGTCAAATTTTCTACCTCAAAAAAAGTGACTTTTTCCTGGATTTGGGTCTTCCCCCCCCTTCCCCCCCCAGGGAGGTACACTAACCGCCGCACGGAAAAAAGGGGTAGGTACACTAACCGCCGCGCCGGACCAGGAACTACACTGGGTAGGGGGTAGGGTACCAGAGCGGGGCGGGTAGGGGGGTAGCGTACCAGGCCGGGGCGGGTAGGGTACCATTGGGGGGGACCCCCCCCCCCCACCCCCCCCCCAGCCACAGCACTGCACCGGTGAGATTAATACACAAAATGTAACTATCAAGCCTTAATACACTACTGTATAGGGGATGTTACTTAGGGAGGGGGCTCTATTCCGGGGGCCGGAAGGTGGGGCTGGGGCTCTATTAATTCACTCACTGACCCCTTTTTGGGGGGGGGGGCTGCATTTAGGTTTTTACGGTAAAAACGGTACCCCTGAGCCCGGTACAGTAGGTATCGTATCCCCCTGCCTGCCTGCCCCTCCTCAGAGAAATCCGAACCTCGGGCCGGGCCGAGCCGCGCGCGATTTTGGACTTTCAAATCGGGCCGGGCCGGAGTTTTGGTCAGTCGGGCCGGATCCTAATCTCTGATTGCGATGCGATGCGACCGGTATGCCATGCGACCTCTGACTTGCAGTTGCAGCATGCATTTTGTGAAACATTTACTGCTCGCAGCCAGGCTACGGCAAGAAGCACTGCACCACCAATAATACCGTACCGAAGAGAGCGATCCATTTCAACTGGGCACGCCTACAGGCACATTGCGCGCGCCGTTCGTTGCGCATGTTTGGATTTGACTGCTTTGTTCCATGATAACTTGGTGCACTTCCACTTTGTTTCAGTGGAGGTACACACACATACCAATAATGTAGGGAAGATAAAGGCAGTCCACGGGAGGTTGTCACTCAGCCCCCGACGTAACCCACTGTAATTTTGATCTGCAAGGATCGTGGCGAGACCATTTTGTTTTTTATCTATGTTTTGCGTGTTAGCGCCAACACCAACCAACATTTCCAAGTTTTGGGGATCGACGCGCACGATGACAATTTCCAGCTTGCTGCCGCTAATACACGTGTCGATAAGCAGCGATCAGCATGGGTCTCGCAACGATCTCGCTTGCGGTGGGTTACGGTATTCGGGCGCGCCCATGTAGGCCAGGGCCAGGGCCGGGGCCATGAAAAATAATCTATGTCCGAGGCCCTGGCCCCGGCCCTGGCCTACATACATGGGCGCAGCGCACCGACAGGGCCGGGGCCGGTGCGAAATATTTTTCTGGATAGGCCACGTCAGAACTACAGGGTTGTCAATAATCCAACATTAGTTTCGTATACATATGCAGCTGTGCGTGTGTGTTCGTGTTGGGTGTGCTGT
Organism: Rhynchonema sp. JSB1_4; assembly: GCA_030248065.1. Lineage (NCBI taxonomy): Eukaryota > Metazoa > Nematoda > Chromadorea > Monhysterida > Xyalidae > Rhynchonema > Rhynchonema sp. JSB1_4. The sequence goes on from JASAMV010000238.1 coordinate 17,592, forward strand.
TGCCTGATGTATCAAGGGCACGGTCATTTTGGGGTTTTATTTAGGTTATGCATATGTATTTGTTCAAGCAAATTAATATAAAGCGCTTTATTCTTAAAAATACTGGCTGATGAAAAGTCACCAGATGACATAAATTGTTTGAACAACCACAGTAAACGACATGACTGCGCGATATTTGAGTAACCTATAATTCAACCAATCAGCGAAAAGCGCACGTCGTGTATGTGCACGGTCAAAGGCGGACTGTATGTGTATAATTGCAGGTAGAAGTTCAGTGTTTTGTCAACAATATTTCAAACTGCAGCCCGAATTTGCAATTTGCAAATTTGTATACTCTAAAGAAAAACACGAGACAGCGATGCCCTTGATAAATCAGGTAATAGCGCACCCAACGCGAACACGCACGCAAAGCTGCATACACGAAACCAATGTTGGATTATTGACAACCCTGTAGTTGAAACGTCGCCTATCCAGAAAAATGTTTCGCACCGGCCCCGGCCCCGGCCCTGTCGGTGCGCCCATGTAGACCAGCGCCGGGGCCGGGGCCAGGGCCTCGGACATAGATTATTTTTCATGGCCCTGGCCTACATGGGCGCGCCCTTCGGGGGCTGAGTGACAACCTCCCGTAGGGTGATATTTTCGAAACGGTGTAAAGGTCAGTTGGGTGTAAAGGTCGGTGGAAAGCTCGGTCGACAGCTCAGTGTGATAGACCTCGGTGTAAACTTGAAACATTCCACGTTAATAACAGGCAATGTTTCACGTTTACACCGAGCTACGCCGACCGAGCTTTCGACCGAACTTTACACCGACCTTTACGCCCAACTGACTTTTACACCGTTTCGAAAATTCCACCCGTAGACTGCCTTTACTGTACCATACCACTTTCGTTGCGAGTTCATTTATGGTTAAAATGTGCACAATTCGCTCGTTGCACTTTTTGCGTTTTTGGTCGATTTTTGCCAAGTTTTGGCTATCCTTGACCAAAAAGGGTACTTTTAGGGTGAAAATAGGGTAAAAATAGTAGGCGATACTGTACCGGGAGATACTGTACTGTACCTGACCGCGGGGGGAGCGCACATACTGTACCAGTGGGGAGGATGATACTGTACATTTCGGGGGAAGCCCACCCCCCCAGCATCAGCACATACCAATGGCCTATACCTGATACTCACGTCAAGGTGTTTGGAAGGTGAAGGCACACTACACCAACACGAGCCCGATTTCGAAGGACGAAGGTGGTGTGTGATGAAAACGAATAGAATGAGAAAATCCTTACACTCCATTTCGTATTCTTCAACATGTAACATTTCCCAAATCGGCAGCCACGTCAGAATGTTTCACTTTTCACTAATTTGCTAGCTGCGAAATCGAGCCTGGAGTTGGTGTAGTTTGCCTTTAAAAATTTTCAGTGATGGCCCTTTGGCGGATTGTGTAACAAGCTAGAAGATTTCGCTCAAACGGAGGTTTCATTCGTCGGTGGTTTTGAGTGGAGTTCTCGGCTTTGCTGCTGATCTGATCCCCACGAAAAACTTTCAATCGAAGAGCGATGGAGAGGTCTTTTACGCGCAGTTGTCGGCCCGATAAATAAATATATGCCACGGGGGCGCGGCGAAAGAACTGATATGCTTCCCATGTCCCAAAAACATTGAGCTCCACCACAGCTCGTGTGGCCGTGTCAAAACAGGCCCAATCCTCGTCGTATGCTCACCAAATTTTCAGAACAGCCTGGTGACGATGAAAGAAACCATTTCAAACCATTTTTAGAACAAATGGGCACTGGTTTAACTCGCGGCAAAGTGTCCAAAACGGCCCAAATTTTTCCAACATTCTGCATCTGTGTGTTCTATTGTGATGTGTAGGCTCACCCCTCATTGGCCCAAATTCTCGAAAGCGCAACCACCACCGGGGGTGGTTGCGCCTCCAAAAACGATGATGACAACTTCCAGCTGGCTGACCTTAATTCAATTTATTGCGTGCCTACACGAACAGTAGCGTTGTTCAGCGCACGCACGATTTAAAAGGGAAATTACGCACCAACGGGGAGAGCGTCATATAAAGGCAATCTACGGAAGGTTGTCACTCAGCCCCCGAATACCGTAACCCACCGTAATATTGATCTGCAAGGATCGTGTCGAGACCATTTTGTTTTTTATCTATGTTTTGCGTGTTAGCGCCAACACCAACCAACATTTCGAAGTTTTGGTGATCGACGCGCATGATGACAATTTCCAGCTTGCTGCCGCTAATACACGTGTCGATAAGCAGCGAGCAGCATGGGTCTCGCAACGATCTCGCTTACGGTGGGTTACGGTATTCGGGGGCTGAGTGACAACCTCCCGTAGACTGCCTTTATATCAAATGTACCGTTGTGGAACTGGTGGCGGTGGCGCTTTCAAGAATTTGGGCATAATTGTGCCTGTGTGCACTGCCTTTCAGGTAAACCTGCAAATCACGGAACCCTGAATCAATGAGGAAACACATGTGAAGGTGAGAAAAATGTTCTGTTGTTTGTTGTTTAGGATTCATACAGTCGTCTCGTTGTATGTTTTGTAGGTTTATTGTCAGGGTTAGTAGTATAAGCAAAGTCACAAACGGTACAACTAAAGAATGAAAGAAAGAGCACAGATTATATAGGTACAGAACAGGATGTTTGCGAAAGCCCCAATCGGGGGGAAAGGAAATCAGAACAATTAGATAATTAGCGACACAAAGTGGCGTGCCGCACACAAAGTCACCCCCAAAGTATTGGCACATGGGGCAAACAATTCACTAGGAAATTACTAATGGCAGAAATTTCCTACACTCCCTACTTAACAGAAAGTAGCGAGAATACAGTTCAAGCACAATTTCAAGCCGTTCTCGTCATCAGGCCTTGGATTCATCGTTGACTCTCATCTTCAACTGTCCGCCCGCAACCAAAGGCTGTTGCTGCCAAAAGGCCCCACAAGAGGGCGCCCGGTGCAGTAAGTCCTCACGACAGGCAACCACGGTCGAAAGTCGCGGCAAACGTGATCCCGTACACCAGGATAGGAGCAATTGGCCGGGGACAGGTCCCCACCGCGGCAACGGACTACTCGGTCGATGTGCGTCACGTCGTCTCGCCATCCGCATCTTCACATCGGTCAACTCCTGGGGCTCGGACATTTCCCCAGTCAAACTCTGCCGTTCAAGGCCTCACAATTCGCAACTCCGTTCACCGATTCAAGGCGTCTCATCACTCATATCGATTCAATCGCTCAATCCAATCCATCGCGCTCGGTTGGCCACGTCAGCAAATTCGGGTCTGCCGAAGAAGCAGCCGAATCAACAAGTCGCCGTGAAAGGCGCATCAAGTCCCCAGGAGAGGGCAAAAGTCGCCGTGGAGGCGCAATTGAGTCGAAGCCCACAAAATTGGCCGAGAAAAAGCGAACTAGAATGTGGTGAATCATGATTACATATGGTGGCCGATATGTTTTCTAGCAAATTCTAGGGAATTGTATTTTTGAGCCTTTGCGATTACATTTTTATTGAGCTTAGAAACCTCAAATGAGTATCTTTGAGTCGCGGTGGGAGTGTTGAAATTGTGCTTGAACTGTATTCTCGCTACTTTCTGTTGTCTTTCCTGTTTGGGCGTCTTGCCGTTGCTTCCTGCTCTGACTTTGTCACTTCTAAGATTTCGACTCTACTGAACTCTCGTGTATTTTCTTGGCGTGTCCTTACCTACGACGTTGACGTAAACTTGCTACACCAACCACTTTGGCTCCGTGGCTCTGCTTTCCTTACAAGACAAGTCATACACCAACAAGAGAGCAACGCAAGACACCACACAACCGCAACGACAACCTTTGCGACAATACCGACCAACACACGAACACCAAAGAAGTCTACTACATTTTTGGCATCCCCTGCGGGATCACAGACGACTCCCGCGCGACCTTCGACTTCACGGTGTGCAATCGATTCCGATCTTGAACGTGCTAATCGCAGCACGTGCAGCTGAGTTTACTCTTTCCTTTCTGACGCTTAATTCTGTGCTTTTCTCGGTATTATTCCATCGGTCATGGCGTCTGGCTCGCACCTCATAAAGAGTGCATTGCAAATCGACGCAAATTCACTCAATACATACATTGAGGAAGTCGATCAATCAAATATTGCGAATGTCCTAATTCCTGACCCGCACTTGCCTCTGGCACAGCAGCGCGTAGATCTGACCAACATTCGCACGCAAATTGATGTCCAGAGAATCAAGATTTCGAATGTCATCAACAAAATCAATGACAGCCTGATGACTAAGTGGCCAGCACATCTCGGTAGACTCACAAATACGAATGCAGTGCAGTATGAGACGGAAATTTTCGAGCAAATTTCAAACCAACTACAACCGCTCATCACGGCTGCACATGATAGGGAGGCGCTACTACAGTCAAAACTCGCTCAAATTGACCATTTTTTGTCCGAGTCGCAATCGCGCGCTATCTCCCCATCACAAATCGGTCTACCCCGCACCCCGTCCACGACTGCCGACGTACCAGCAGCTGCTGAGACGAACGCAGTGCGTGGTGCGTATGATGTTTCACGGCACCCCAATCCATTCAAGTCCCCCATGCCGCGGCCATCAGCTGGCGCAGGGCTGGGAGGAACTGATGTTTCACAGACTCGGTATCCGTCAGCAGAAAAACGTCCATGGAGTGAAGAGTACGGTGGCGATCCCGAGTACTGTAAAAAGCTCAGAGCAATGGATGCCGACGATGGAGAAGATAATGTCTTGATGTATTCAAGACCAGGGTACCACACATCGCGAACGCAACAGATGGCCGATCCACACAGTTTGTACCAGAACACGGGCAGGTTCGCTGATGGTCATCAACAACAGTTCATGCACGACCCGCATGAAACGGTACCATTGAAACCTCCTCGTCGATTCAAAGAAGTGCGTCGTAATCTATTTACGACAGCAGATGATGAACCAATGGATGTCAACGGCAAGAACCGCAATGGTGGTCAATCAAATCAACAACACGCGCAGGCGACATGGCCGACTTCACTAACGTTCAACGGTGGGCATAATCAATTTATGACCCAACCAAACACTGGTCATAATCAATTTATGACTAAGCCAAACATCGGGCATAATTTATTTATGACCCATCCAAATTCAGCCAAAATGCACAATGCATTTGTGCATCAGGCTGCCAGTGCTGGTTTCCAGTCATGCACAAACGCGCAGATGAATCCGAACGAACAAGGCGCCAATGTGAACGCTCCATTCATGAACATGCGTGCTGGGCCAGCCACACATTTGAACAATGTTCACGGCCATCCAGGCACCTATTTCAATGTGAACGGTCAATATGTGCCAAAAGCCGAACCAATGAACACCTCTGTGCCAGGATTTGACGAATGGCTACGACAGCGATCCGGTCAGATGGGTACGAGCAACAGTGGAAATTTTCAAGGATTCACGGCCGTACCGAACATGCAGTCGCAACATGGGTCCAACGCAATCGGTGTGCACTCTGTGTTCAACAACATGTCACATCCCAACGTGCGATTAGCCAAACTGCCAGATCTATCGTTCGATGGCACAATCACAAACTGGCTATCATTTTGGCAAAAGTTCATGCTTGGCATTGATTCACAACCAATCCCTGATGCACTCAAGATGGAGTACCTGGTTCTTTATTGCCATGGCGATGCAGCCAGACTGATTCAACACTACCCAGTCACAGACGCCAACTACATGCTAGTGGTGCAAAGACTGTGGAAGGAATATGGCAAGCCAGGAACCATCAAACGATAGTTGTACCGTTTGTGACTTTGCTTTACCACTAACCCTGACAATAAACCCACAAAACCTACAACGAGACGACTGTATGAATCCTAAACAACAAACAACAGGACATTTTCTCTCCTTCATCTGGCATCCATCCTGCGCGAGAGCCGTTCTCGTCATCAGGCCTTGGATTCATACAGTCGTCTCGTTGTATGTTTTGTAGGTTTATTGTCAGGGTTAGTAGTATAAGCAAAGTCACAAACGGTACAACTAAAGAATGAAAGAAAGAGCACAGATTATATAGGTACAGAACAGGATGTTTGCGAAAGCCCCAATCGGGGGGAAAGGAAATCAGAACAATTAGATAATTAGCGACACAAAGTGGCGTGCCGCACACAAAGTCACCCCCAAAGTATTGGCACATGGGGCAAACAATTCACTAGGAAATTACTAATGGCAGAAATTTCCTACAACATGGTTAAAGCGGCCCGGCCGCAATTGTTTTTTGGTTTTCGACCTCGGTTTTTTCACTTATACCGTTTGTTGGCATCGAGATTAAAAACATTAGTTTTAATGAACTTCACCAAGATGGCGATTACCCACCGAAATCGATCCGCCAAAATGGTCTATCGGGAACAAAACTGGCCGATTATGACGCACTTTTGCACATGATGATCAGGAATTACAAGAGAAATTGAAAATCACTGGGGCGTGATATAGGCGGCGGGTTACGGTAGCCCGATAAAACGTTAGCTCTTTTGTAAATAATAAACGTTTTGTCAACCTACCGTAACGCGCCGCCTATACCACACCTCTGTGATTTGAATCTTCCTTTGGACATCCTGATTTCCATGCACACGTAGTGCGTCAATAGTTTGGTGATTTGTTCCCGTACGGCCATGTTGGTAGATCGATTTCGGTGGGTAAACGTCAGTTTGGTGAAGTTCTTGAAGGTTAATGTTCTTCATCCCAGTGCCAACTAACGACTAATATAAAAAAACCGAGGTCCAAAACCCAAAAAAACAATAGCGGTGGGCCCGGTTTAAACAGAGGTGGCGCGGAAGAGGGCCATTGGATTAGGTAGGGTAAGTGCTCCACACCGCAGGTTGTGTGTACAGGGCAGGACACACGTTATAGTTGTGGTTGGCGGCGACCGTCAGCAAGAAGCGCTCGAAACTATCACGTGATCACGTTTGCCCAGCTGCAGCATGGATTTGGCACGGAAGCAGGCGTCGGCCAACCCCTTCTTATCCTCGTGGGTCATGCTTCAGTAACAGCATCCGCACGATAGTGCGCACACAGCAGGGGACCCGTGCGTAAGATGTTGCGTGTGAAGCACAGACCGCCGATAACAGGCTTCGTTCCCTTACGCCTTTTTATAATTTTTACAACATTAACCTTTGACATTTTGATACAACATTGGCTCATATTCACGAAACGGTGGAGTGGAGAGAGTTGAGTGGAAGTATAGTGGAAAGTTGAGTGGAACGCTAGCCTTCCGTTTTGCCACGCAAAAACATTGGAACCGCCACACCTCCCAACTAAACTGGGTTTGCACAACATAGGCATACGAATACATTTTGCCCACACCCAAACACACGTCACGCTACAATGTGTAGTCCGCCCATCAGCGCATGGCACTTTGTGTTGCTGCTGGCTGGCTTGTTCCTTTCCTCCACATTCTAATGAAAGAGAAATTAAGTGACCGATTTTGCAAAAAAACTGAAAAAATAATAGAATGTGTCGAAAAAGATTTAATTCGATCAAATTTTAATTGTGTAAAAAGCTTCTGGACATTGATAAGGCCAGATGCAAGCGTGTTCATGTATTCGTACAACACATATAAAAATTTTCTTCACCATTTTCAACCAAAAATTCACTTGATTCTATTGAACTAAGTGTTGTAACACAGCCGAAGTCATGTTTGCGACCGATCTGAGCCTTCGGGACATTATATCAAGTTAATCAATGGATAAAACACGTAAACTTCGTAAAAATCATAATTTAGGCGCAAAAATATTTTTTGTTAATTCAATTTCTCTTTCATTAGAACGTGGAGGAAGGGAACAACCCAAGGGCGGATCCAGGGGGCCACAGAGGCCATACCCCCTTTGGTCCACTTGGCCCCTAAAGCGGGGCCACCGTTTTGGAAGGAAGAGGGAAAAGGGACCCCTAAATCGCAGGATTTTCACTCTGATACACTTCAGAAGTCCAAAAACCGCGTCAGATACACCCATTTTCAGTGAAATTTGGCTTTTGCGCGCGGAAAAAGTGCCAAAATTTCGCGTGCGTCGCGCGCATTGTCATATTTTGTATGATATTTGGTGTAAAAAGCGCGAAATTCAAAACAAGCACTAGATAAAAATGATGACTTTTAAAAATGGTACAAGCACTGGATAAAAATGCGATTTTTTGGATTTGGCCATTCTCTTGGCCAAAATCTGGATTCACCACTGGAACAACCTAGCCAGCAGCATCAGAAAGTGTCATGAGCTGGTGGGTGGACTATGCAATATTTCAACGCTACCGTGTCCATTCCACTGAACTTTTCACTGAGCTTTCCACCCAACTTTCCACTCCACCCTTTGGTGAATATCACCCATAGTGTTGTTCTTTTCTGTGGTCATAGTTTGAAAGTTATAAAAAGCAGTAAATTCCAAAAGCGCTCGGAACGTGCATAGCAGATCTTATCAGAAGTGCGAATCAACACCTTATACCACTTAAAAATGCTATTTGTGATCGAAATCAAGCGTTTTCATGCATGTTATACAAAATACAGTCTAGAAGCGTGGTACGATAGCATGCTGTCAACGATCGTCATTTCAAAAAGGCTGGGCCGCAAAATAAACAGCATTAAAAACAATGTTTAGAAAACCCGTACGAAAGAGCGCCACCACTTTCCAGGACAAGGTCAACATGGTGATCCTTTGTATGTTTGTCTATGTATGTTGGGTGTCAGGTGCTAAAACATGGTCGTGTGCAGATGCTGCTCTTCCAACCTCCACTGGCGGCAACTAACTTTATTGAGCGAGGTTACTACCATGCGCAAAGAAAAAGGTGCACCTTTCGTTGTTTTTCCAGGGATTAGTTCAGTTTATTACAGCAGGCAAAGACCTTTAAGACTCTAATTAAAGCACAAACACATTAAACACATTTGGCAATTTTGTACGTGGGCGTAGGATAGGGTAGCAATCGTCACTTTTCGGGTTCTGCTTTCTTTCATTGCTCTGCTTTCATTTTTTCGGTGCTCGCTCCAGTTATTGTACCATACATATGTCACGTATCATGGAGATACAACTGTTCAGGTACCGAGTCAAGGATTAGTCTTCAAAATCACAAATGTCAAATCTCGAATTTTAACACAGGTGCACCTGCATAGATTCAGTGGAAAGTCGCTGGCCGCAGCCACACGCGTGTCAAGAAATGCGCTCAACAGTGCACAGCGAGCTGTTTTGGTCGAATGTGCTGCACTGCGCACTGGCAGCACCCGCAATGGCTGACAATGGGGTGATGAACTATTTCCATGGATTGCTACTCAATCTGACTCGCACATCAATCAGCGACCACTATCACGTTGAGCTGACGACCGACACCGAACCGTGGGTTTGGTCGATGTTGGTCGCAACCGAGTCACTCGTCAATCTACTCTTCTCGGCATTCGTCTGGCGTCTCACCGGTTCGTTTGTTTACCTTCTTGTCGGTTTGCAACCAGTTTATTTTGCGTTATATGTAGATTGGTGGACTATATTTCATAAACGTCACAGAATCGTTCCTACACCTGCTCTCACATTGTTCGCTTCATGCACCAGGGCGGGACTCACCCTGCTTCACGGCAGTTGCCACAAGCTTTCATTCAGACTCGATCGGACGTCGTACGCCAGGCACTGTGCTGAAAGGTGCCAGTTGCATTCTGACCTGTATTCTGATGGCATTAGCGGTGGCAATGAACAGCGTTGAGATGTTGCTGCTCAGTCGGGTGATCGCCGGACTGAGAGGGCCCCTGTTTGATGCGTTGTACATGATGTTGGTGGAGAGTGTGCCTTCGCACGCCAGGGGTCAGTTTCATGTATGAAATTCATACGGTTCTGCTCACGCACGACCAAACACTTTTATATTGTTTGAGCAGTGCTATTTTATGTTGGGCAACGGATATGCACTCGTTGGCATGCGCACACTCGATGAGTTGTGCAGGGTGGTGTTACAGACGGACTTTTTGGCGACAGAGACGATGTGTTTGCAATTGCTCGGGCGAAAGCTTCAAAAGTGTTACCGCACCTTACTGTATTGTGCCGAAAAAACTCTTGTCTCACCCCACGGCAACCAGGGTTGGGCAAAAAAACGTTTTTTTTTCAAAAAATCGTTTTTTTAAAACGTTTTTTTTTTAAAACGTTTTTTTAAAACGCCCAGATGACCAAAACATGCCCCCAAAAAAATTGGAAAACGCTCTTGTTGGGAAGAAAACGTGGTTAAATGAAGTAATTCTATGTGTTCTGAGGCAAAATAAACGGGTTTCAACCCTTTTCTAGCGAGTTGTTAAGATCCCATATCAGACCCGCATCATGGGACCAACTTTGGCCGGGGTCATCATTGAAAGTCAAACTCCGTATATCGACGTATCTCGACAAAGTAAAAATTGGTCGAAAATTTTTGAAAAAATGGGACAAAAAATTCATTTTCCTTGATAATCAGGGTACTTTCCCTGAAAAATAAGGAAAAATCAAGGAAATTCAGGATTTAAAAAAAAATGAAAAACGACCCAGGCGTTTTTTTAAAAAAACGTCGTTTTTTTAAGAAAAAACGCCGTCGATGAGAGCAAGGCACAGGCAATTTTTGCCCAACCCTGACGGCAACATACAGGCGCTACGCAAATGTGCCTTTTTGTATCGGAAATGTTGTGGAAACTGATCGGTTCATTCTGCGCGTTGCACTATGTCCTCGGTTGCCACTTCACCATCTACGTCTTGCTTCCTGTGGTGCCCGAGCTCCTCAGTATGTTTCTCTACGTGCTCTTCATTCCTGAATCTCCCAAATTTCTCCACATCAACAAGAAGAGGGCCCAGATGGCGAGCAGGGCAATACGATTCTACCACGGGCCACAAGCGGACGTCGGTAAGCAAACCGCCCCCTTATGAATGCCACCTAAACCAATCTCAATGAAACTCGCACCGATCTCAATTAATCCGCTTTCTCTCAAGATACGTTAGAGCTATAATTTTGTAATTTGATCGATAAACAATAATAATGTTGGAGCTTCATCGGACAGTAAATGCCATAATTCCGTCACAGCTACTGTATAGATGAGCAAAAAATATGACAGGTTGCGCTGGCGTCTCCAGAAAAAGGCAAAAAACTTGGGCGAGCTTTTAATCGCTGGGAAATCGGCCTTTAATCGCTTGAATAGCGTGATAAATGGGTCTTTCGCTTGCTAGTTCTGTTCTTGGTTGGTTCCCGTCGTTCGGGGGAACAGATCACTGCTGCTTCTTAGTTTGTTCCCGCCCAACCTGTTTCAGAGGAGCTGCTGGCCAAGTTCAGCGTTGAGACCGAGCTGTCAGATGACAAGTCGACTGTTTCATACAGCGAAATCGTCCGTGTGAAACATCTGCGTGTTCCATTTCTGCTGTGCACTGTCGCATCACTGACGTCCGGACTAAGTGGCCAGACTATATTTGGACAGTACTCTAACAGCGTGCTGATGCGCATGCGTGTCTCAACTGAACAAGTTCGCCTCTTACTGTATATGTACATAGTTCGCAGAGTGCATATCCAGGTGCAAGAAATTTTGTTTTCTATCAGGTCTGAACGGAAACACTACAAAGATGCTTCGATGATAGCAAGGCACAGGCAATTTGTGCTTGTAGTAACCTTGAGCATTATTTTGTCCAAACATTGCCCGTGTCTTGCCGTAATTGAATTAAAATTGACATATCCCACTGACATTAGCCCAATATCCCTAATGTTGACTTACAGGCCGTGCTCGTCCACTTGGGCATCAGTGCCGTGAGCACGTTGTTGTGTTTGTTGTCGTCGATGTTCGTCATCGACCGAGTGGGACGTCGATCGTTGTTGTTGTTCGACGTGTTCGCCTCAGTTGCTGGATATTTGTGTCTGTTCGTTGCTGACACGCTCGCCAAACAGTCGGTTATGGTTATATTGGTATGCTAAATGTAAATCATAATCTACACAAATGTATACCAGTGTTTTGACGCAATGATAGCACCTGCATGCGGGTGGTACTATCTATTGAATTAAGCTGAAAATGGGTTACAAATGGCAATTTTTCATCACTCAAAAGTTCAAAAAAATGAAGTTCGGGCATTTACAGTCAGGGTTGGGCAAAAAAAAAACGACGGCGTTTTTTCTTAAAAAAAACGACGTTTTTTTTAAAAAAAAACGCCTGGGTCGTTTTTCGTTTTTTTTAAATCCTGAATTTCCTTGATTTTCCCTGATTTTTCAGGGAAAGTACCCTGATTATAAAGGAAAATCAATTTTTTGTCCCATTTTTTTCAAAAAATTTTCGACCAAATTTTACTTTGTCGAGATACGTCGATATACGGAGTTTGACTTTCAATGATGACCCCGGCCAAAGTTGGTCCCATGATGCATGTCTGATATGGGATCTTAGCAACTCGCTGGAAAAGGGTTGAAACCCGTTTATTTTGCCTCAGAACACATAGAATTACTTCATTTAACCACGTTTTCTTCCCAACATGAGCGTTTTCCAATTTTTTTGGTGGCATATTTTGGTCATCTGGGCGTTTTAAAAAAAACGTTTTTTTTAAAAAAACGTTTTTTTTTTAAAAAAAAACGATTTTTTGGAAAAAAAACGTTTTTTGCCCAACCCTGTTTACAGTATCATACATATACATATGCCGCAGACTTCAGTATAAGGTACGTTCCTTTATTGTGCGGCGGTTCAGTCCCGGCGCACAGGTTCAGGCCCGGCCATTCAGACCCGGCTGGAGCCTAAGCCTGAGCCTATAAATGGGTCAAATATGCTGGGCCTGAATCGGCCGGCCTGAAAAGGTCGGGCCTGAACTACCGGACCTGAAAAGTTGCGGAATAACGTTCCTTTCTCCAAACCACCCACGCGATCGATCTAATCTGCGTTCATACAGTTCCTGCTCGGCGTGCAGTGTCGTGTTTGGCACCGTTGGCTTCACAGCGCTGCAGATCAGTCAGGCATTCGGCATCGGTGTTGTGCCTCGTTTGCTGCTGGGCGAACTCTGTCCACACGCGTGTCGTGCCAAGACCAGCTCGATACAGGTATTGGTCGCACAATGACTAAGAATTCATCAAATCAATCCTGATTTTCATGTTCAGTCACTCTTAACCACTGTGCTATTTGTGATTCTGACAAAACATTTTCAGCTGAAAATAATCTAGCAGATCAACCACGTTGCCGCAGGTCTGAAACATTCTCTTTACCACATGCTTTGTGTGCGATCACGCAACGCAACGTCATTGCCCCGTCACTTTCCCTCTTTACGATTCAGGAAAAAAAATTAACCAATTCTTATAAAGTCATTGTGCGACCAATACATGCGTGTGTGGTGCGTGGGCCAACATATGAAGGTGGTGGGACGAGGGTGATGTTGCATGCGATGGGATTGGGACTTTGATCTGGCATCAAGACATTTTTGTGCACGCATAAATTACAAACCACTGAAGTAGCAGTTATGCCCACAGTCTTATGTATTCGCTCAACGGCCAACTGGCTGATGTGCCAAAAATTAGGGTACGATCTGATATGGTTTGCCTTTATTCAACAACGAGCTCATGCTCAATTGCAGGCGATCGCACGCCATACCGTACGCACTGGCATGACGTTGCTATGGCCCCCGTTGCTCCACCATCTCGGTGTGTACAGTTTCCTGGGCCCCGCCATTCTGCAATCTATGCTCGCCCTCATTCTCTACTTGTATCTGCCGGAGACACGTGGTGCAACCGTTGCACTGTTTGGTATCCCCACTGGAAAATGGACGAATTTTGAAACATCAACAAGCGACGACGATGCCAGCTTGAAACCATTGCTCACAATGAAACCTCAAGAAATTGCGCGCTACGGGTGAAAATAGCGGCAAATTCACAGCGAGCCAGAAAGTTTTATTTGTTTGCGCAGGGAGTTTCAAAGGCGTTGTGTGATCTATAGCTGTTCCTTGATGTTCAGCTTGCATAGTTGATAGCCACACGGCGCGTAGTTCCCGCTCCCAGTTTTCACTTCGCGTCGTGCACTATGCAACTGCATGAAATGGACTCTGGAGGAGCACACATCATTTCTATTGGTCGCACAATGACTATATAAGAATCCATCCAAAAATTTTCCTGAATGGTAAGGCACGTCTCGCCGCAGATCACAAGCGTTCTATTTATATTTTTTCCAAAACATTTCAGCCGATATCAGGCTCACTGTGTTCAAGCAGCTTCACTGTAATATCGCCAGAAATGTTTTGGAAAAAATATAAATAGAACGCTTGTTATCTGCGCCGAGACGTGCCTTACCATTCGGGAAAATTTTTGGACGGATTTTTATATCGTCATTGTGCGACCAATAACTTATGTACGTACAGTATGCATTGGTTACGCTGTGGATGTTTTGACGCTTATCGTCAAGGTTGTGATGCTTGTACGACACCACTAATTTTAGAAGGCATCGAATAAAATATAACACCCGCACCCACATTGTTTTTAAAATTCGTTTATTGCTTACTTGAAACCACAATGAGAGCATTTATACATGTCATTCAATTGAGCTAAAATACATACAGTACAGTACCAGCTGCAATATTGTAGGCGGCCAAGAAAAGCAGTCAATGTAGCCCGAACCAAACCTGAACGCTGCACACGCCTCTCCAAGCCTGCAGGCTCAGCTGGGTTACAGCTCAGCTTGTAGGCGTATGCATGGTAAAAAATTGGAGTGCAACTAAGCTACAAGTATCAGGAAATCTGTAAATCGAAGCAAAGAATTTATAAACATTGTATACCATGATAATACATTTAAAACCTGCCCTATGAAACTCTTCTACAGTTACAATCCTACTACATATGTACCAACGATACGCGCATCAAAGCTTGTTCCTTAATATCACCATGGCGTGGCACATATCACCTAATCCTGCGACAAGTGAGTATTTCTTTGAAAGCCTTCCTGAACTCTCCATTGAACACAGTGTAGATAATCGGGTTCACAAAACTGTTCATGTAGCCGAGCCAGGTGGTCAGGAAGAACGGTAGAAAGCCGACCTAAAACAAGATTTTTACGAGGTTTTGGGTAATTGTGAAAGATTTAGTAGTTAGTTTTACGTGAGCACAGCCAGCTAGCAGCTGTTTTCGAGAGTGTGGCCATCTGCTGAATCCGTACTGATGATGACCGGATGCACCACCGCAGTCTGTGAAATGACGTCAAACGAACAAATAGGGACAAATTGTGGTATTCGCATCAGAACTTCGCATCGTAAAATCCACATGTTTATGTGGTCTTGAAGAAAAGAATGAATTTTTCAAGAAATAATGCTCAAATGCACGGTCAAAACTATTCGCAGCCGTCTTTACCTGACATCGATCTACATTGAACCGCGTGCATATCGCGTTTTGCATATTCAGCCAGAAGAATGGTACCCAGCAGACAAGGAAGATTGCTGAAAAAAGTACAAGCGTAACGTTTTCGAGAAAAAAAACGACAAAAAAGTTCTCAACCTACCAACAACAATACCAAGTGTTTTTGTTGCCTTTCGCTCTTTTCTCACGTTCTCCTTCTTTTTCTGACGTTCCCGCTTCATAATCAACGCCGGATTGAGATTCATGCCCATGAAGGAGAACTTGGCCGAAATTCCCAATATGCCTCGAGTGACGAAAGCTCCCTGCAAAATCAGGGGTACAAGTGTACTGACACAGGTGGGATTTATGGTGTCAAACAAAAGTGGTTGGACAACTTTTTGTTTTTATTACGTGACTTTTTGAATGATGGACATGCATACTGCCTGTCATTATAATTTCGACCGGCGCAAAACGACCAAAGCAGATCCGTTCTCATATTTATACCGTTTTTAGCCAATGGTGCAAGTAAAATCGCTCAAAAATATACCGCGCGACGACTAACATCCTGCATTCCGGGAGCCGACATTTTCGGCACCAACAGACTGGCGGTGGTGGTGGTGCTGCACGTGCGGGGCGCTGGGCTGGCAGACTTGGTTGAGCGTCTGAAAAACATGAATACTATCTTCAATGAGGACACCTACTAAACACACCTAAAGAGAATTCCGAAACTCACAAGCTGGGCCTTTGCTGAGCATGTGAATTGCCGGGCAGCAACCTATTGTTGTTGTTGTGTTTCCCCTCATCGCGGCCCGATCCCGCAGCGTTCAATTCCACCATTTCCTGGTCCCCATTATTTTCATTGTCACTTTTCGTGCGTCTGGCTCTCGGCGCCGGACTCGGTTGCGGCGTTAAGCCTGAATATTAATTTTGACAAAAAAACGTTTTATTTCAATTTTGTAAAGAAAGCCCAAAAATAAATTTTTTCATCCCTACCAGGAGTAAGATCGTCGTCGCAATCACTCTCGAATTCATCATCCTCTTCGAGGTCGTCCATGGTGCTAACTGCAATTAGGCTATTTTTAGGCTTAAGCTCAGCCTCATGCTCAGTCTCAGGCCTGAGAATGTCTCCACGCCTGAATTACCCGCCGCCGCTGACAAACCTGCCAAAGAAGGAGGCACAACTGAGGTGTCTGCCACTGTCGTATCTCCGTTCAGTTCGACCACGACATCACTTTTCATCATCTTTTGACTCGGTTTGATCCTGAAAGACCGCAATTGAATGGCTTATTCGCTAAGCTGAAATCACTGTCCTGATATTGACTTGATGGTAATGTGGACAAAACTGTCCTACCTATGTAATCATCAAGTGCGGTACGTCACGTCATCTTATCCAAAAGTATACTTTATTTTCTGTGATCAACAAATTCGCACGAAACACTGAAACCGACCGTTTTGTGGCGCGTCTCTGTCTTGCGGCATGGGCGCGTTTCCTCAACACCCACACAATGCGTGCGTACACAAACAAGACGATGATCAGTGGGATGCCGAACGAAATAATCGAACTGATGAACGAGTACTCCGGGTTGTAGAACCGGCATTCGTGGATGTCCGATGTACGGCCCGCTTCGTTCAGACCTGCAAATCTTGCAACATTTGGTCATCATCACCAACGTTTGTTGGTCATGATGATTGAGTTCTTTTTGAGAACGAAGTACCACAGTGGAATTTGTTAGATTGTGTTATTCCAATATTTTTTCGGCTATTATGATTGCCACGTCAGGGACAGTTAAAAACAACAACAGAGCATGAAGACACAAGGAACTGACCGAAAACCATGGGCGATGCAGTGGCCAGTGATATTGCCCATGTGATTCCGATTACGTACCAGACACGATTGAGATTGCGCACACTTTGAGCGTATTTGATTGGACGGGTCACTGCTCGGTACCTGTAGAACGTGCCGCTGATTGATTAAACTTGGGGGGGGGGGTCATTTCAATATGCCGCCAACTCCGCGCCGTTTCGTGGTTGGTGCCGGAGATGGTCAATTTTTTTTGTTTTGACGGCATATTTTGTGACAAAATAGGCGGATATAACTCACCAGTTGGAACCGAGAAAAGTTAATCCCGAACTTCCAAAATTGTTCATCCGAACAAAACTGCTGAACTCTACCACTATCAGTGGACGTGAAGGTTGGATATATGTAACCTTGGCTCTTTCCAGCCAGACTGTGTACCGGGACATGTATGGTCTTTTCCATTATCACAACAGGTTTAGGTTTCCATGGACACTGCTTGCTACGCATTTAATTGGAACTACATAAAACACCATCAAATGCACCTGTCGAAACTAATCACGGTTAGCAGCACAATGGACGCAGTGCTACACGTGACATCTGATGCACAATAGAGGTCGCACAGTAGGGGACCGAGGTACCAGTGGCCTCCGTTGGCCTGAAATGTTCATCTCTGCTGAATGCTGTGCTTCGACAACTCAATGGTCGGTAAATGGAGGAAGTGGCAATCGCGGGAATGTGCTTACAGCAACAGCAATAGCAGTGATTCAAGATCATTCTGCCTCTGCCTGCAGCATGGGCTATGGACTCAGCCAGCCGTTACCCATCATTGGCGGTGCACCAGGACATCGTCAGTGCAAACTCACCTCCACATAGACAGCAAACGGCATGACGAGTATGGCGACCAGCATGTCAGCGACAGCCAGCCCGAGAATGAAATAATTGATGGCGGATCTGAGTGCCGCGTTTCTCACGACCGCAATTATGACGAGCGCGTTGCCGAAAATTGTGAACAACGGAATTGTGAGCAGGCACAGCGCCCAGTATTGAATGTTAGTATTTGATTTCAAGTGGATTGTGTTGTTCCGGCCAGTGGCTTCCGTCCAGCTGGCTGATGTTTCATTCAGATGTTGCACGAGCGACATCAGTTCGGGCATTGCTGCCGGGTATTGGATGAGCACGGTTAATAGCAGAAAACGCATGTTGTCTGAGAAGAAAGGAGTAA
Organism: Rhynchonema sp. JSB1_4; assembly: GCA_030248065.1. Lineage (NCBI taxonomy): Eukaryota > Metazoa > Nematoda > Chromadorea > Monhysterida > Xyalidae > Rhynchonema > Rhynchonema sp. JSB1_4. The sequence continues at coordinate 35,898 of JASAMV010000238.1, forward strand.
CTTGGTAATTCAACTTGTAACTTGGTAAACGTTGTTTTCGCAAAATCAAAAATTTATCTATTCAAGTTTGTGTTCGTTCTGCATCAAGCTTCCGAAAAATCCTCCAGGGTTTATTCAGAAAAATTCCGAATGCGATAATTTAGGGACTATGCGAGAATAGCTTTTTTATTTTCAAGTCTCAAAAAAACAGAACCCCAATAACTGATCTTGATAATTGACTGATCTCCTCAGTCACTGGGTTGCTGCTTTCAGATCATCATCAATATTTAAAACCGTATTCTCGTTCTCGTCATCCGTTGCTGAATTTGCCGTTGTTGTGTGTTGGTTGTGCTAGTTTGGCTCGTTTGGTTGGTCTCATCTCACCGGTGCGTTTCCATTGTCGTTTATTCATTCATGTTCACATTCTTTGTTATTAACACTGTTTTATTTTAAGGGTTTTTCCGGATCTTGTGAAGGTCTTCGCGTAAGCTTGCAGATAAAATTTGAATTTGAATTTGAATAATCCCCCGGAAGGATTAATCGGCCTTTTCCGTGTTTTTTTTGCATTGCACAGCGTGGAAGTTTTACCGCTGACTGTGCTAGTAGAGCAGGAAATATTAGTCTGCAAAAGTGACCTCAAACAAATCCTAATGGACGTTTAATAACACGGTCGTGCTTTTCCATCAAACTCTAAAAACACTATAGTTATATGAATCACTGTTATGTCCGGATCTCCCAAGGAAAATTATATATGCAGTCTCAAATCAATTATGGGTGCAAAAAATGAGTATGGTCCGTCCACCAGCTCATGGCACTTGTGTTGCTGCTGGCTGGTTTGGTCCCTTCCTCCACGTTCTAATGAAAGAGAAATTGAGTGTGAGCGATTTTGCAAAAAGCTAAAAAAATAATAATAATAATAATAAAAATGTGTCGAAAACGATTGAATTCGATCAAATTTAAAATTAAATTAAATTAAAATCTATAAAACACGTCGATTTCATAAAAACAGCAATTTAAGAGCAAAAAATAATTTTTTTCGGAAACTCAATTTCTCTTTCATTAGAACGTGGAGGAAGAGAACAAGTCGGCCATCAGCAACACATAGTGCCATGAGCTGGTGGACGGACTATAAGATTGCCACTTCGAGTGTTTTAGGTACCTGAACAGTTTAGAGTGAGTCAAACTTTGAAAAACACCTGGGCAGCATAATTTAAGATCTTGGAATATTGCAACACATGACGTTCTAAAATTTAGACTCCCCGACAGCCGGATACAGGGTTAGAAAAAATTAAAAAAGGTTCGGACTGATAACCAATTTTGATTTCGCCCGAAGCAATCACTGGGCCAGCCGAGAGCGCATTAACGTGATTCGCTTGCACTTGTTGAAAAAAACTTGAGTTCTTTCGAAAATCCATGAGTTGTCAATCATTCAGTAGTACGTACATAGATAAATGGAAATGGAGGTGGAGTCATTCAGAACTAAGCTTACTAAATTGAACTTCGTGCATAACCCATGGACAAATTTACAACAAACAGCCGAGGGCTTGGCTCTGAGCTAAACCGTTCTGTCTAAAACTTTAATCCATCAGATAATAAGAAACGGATCTCAAAATGCGGGACTTGATTTATACACGCAGAATATTTTTCTTTGTCAAGCTCTTGTGCTAAGCTCAGCGGGAATTGTAGGTATTGTTCCGCATTGAATTGAATTTCGAGCGGTTGTGATTAGATTGCGTGTTTGTGATTATAGAACTAAAGTTTCAGTAAAGGCTTCGATATGGATAAGAATGAGCGATATTTATGAAAGAAGATAATTAGATCACGCACACCCACACTACTTGTACACATTGTATGTGCTAAGGCAAAAACATGCTTTACTTCCCTAGTGTTACTTCGGCTGTTGTCTGAAAGTCCAGCTGTTTCGGGCCTGTCTTGAGTTTAATACCTATAACACCCACAAACCCTGACTTTTTTTAAAAAAAATTTTAAAAAAAACACGTCCAAAATATCTAAAAGTGCTATTTTTTGACACACACAAATTCTACTTTAACATCACCCGACCCAACCAGGGTGATGGGTGCCAAACCTTTTTGAGCACCTACACCACACCCGCCCCCCACGGCCCCCAACACCATACCCCCTACTTTTCACTTTTGTCCACGAACCCCCCCATCCCCCCCACCCCACCCCCCCACCCCGGGAACGCCCCCCCCCCCCTTTTTTTCCCCTCCCCCCCCAGAAAAAAAAACCTTTCTCCCCCTTTTTTTCCCGAAAAAAACAAATTAAAAAAAAAAAAAAAATTTAAAAAAAAAAAGGGAAAAAAAAAAAAACCCACCTGGAGGTCTAAGAATTATGCATATTCTGTACATCAGGGGCATGGACATCGGTCCAGTGCCAAAAGCGAAAATTTATTACTAGGGGTGCTGTCATCATACGGCAGCATCTGGTGTATTCTGTGCCGAAACATACGCGCAAGACATGTTAGTCATGGCTGCGCGTGCATGCAAAACTTGAAGTTCATCGGTTTGAGATGCTAAGTCACGGCACACACTGTTTCTCAAAAAACACAAAACCGTTATTCTTTATCCTTTTTCAATGAAAATTTCGTCGAAAACTCACGAAGTGATAATCGAAAACTCCCAAATTACCTACATTGTGATAGAAAACGGGGGTTTTCCAGGACGAGAAATCTGGACATCAGTTTTTGGATCCATAGGGTGTAGGAGTAAAACTGGAACCTGATTGCGAACCGGAACTTAATTCTGGATTCTTAGTCCGAATGGTACTACAGAAGACTATAGGTATAACCGGTTTGCTTGTTGAAATGATGATCGCGGTATTGTGTACGTTTATGGGTCGAGAAATCCGTCGAGATATTAAACGAGTTTTTTTATTCGAATGTTTCCGAACTCGGAACTGGAACTGGAACCGGAACTCAGCGCTGGTCAGCGGTCTGGAAAATAACACCATTGCGGTGACATTTTAGATGGGGTTATTGAAACTGTCAAAGCAAGCAACCTGCAATCTACAAAAATATAGTACAAAGATTGCCGCAACATGGTTGGTTCTTCACCGATCGAAAACATTTTGTCTTGGACTAGACGGGACCCGTGCCTACGGCCCGGCTACAGCGCCGCGCCCGTGCCGTGCCCCCCCCCCGAAGACCCGTTAGCATACCCAAAGCTACCCGTGAAAATTGACCCGTCCGCCCTTCCGAGGGAGGGGGCCACAGACACACAGACATACGTACATATACATACATACATATATGTATAGTCCGTCCATCAGCTCATGGCACTTTTGGTTGGGAGGTTCAGACTCCGTTGTAAAAATTTGTTCCTCCGCAAGGCACTGTCAGAGAAAACGGCGCACAAAAATAAAATAAAAACCGATTTCTCTTTCTTTTCTTTTTCGTAAGCCAACCGGAACCGGAACAGCACTGGATACTGTCAAGCCTTTCAGCTGCCAAAAAGTGTCATGAGCTGATGGATGGACTATACATACATACGCCTTCCTGTTTTAGTAGTATAGATTACTCATCTAATTGAATGAACCGACGTCTTTTTTTAGTATGGGGTTCCACCTTGTATCGAAAATTTTTATATCGCTCGTAATGGGAACCGTATATCCTGGCTGTTGCCTTGCACAGCAGGCATCTTTCATTCTTGTCACGTAATTCTATAAGCGCAAGTTAATGAAGTGTGAAAGCAGAGTTCCAGAATAACCTTACCTTCGGCGTGTTACTGCTTTGTAAACTTCATGCGCATGTGGCTGTTCCAAAAATTGATTTTGTTTATGTGTGGGTGCGTGCGACTGATAAAACAGCAATGGAAACAAGTCCGGGTGTCAAAACAAGTTTCAGCGACAGGTCTGTCACGAATATAGTCATGCACAAAGTATGAGGTAAACAGAGTATATTTGTGGCCAAAATAGATTTGGGTTCAAGGTGACGGTACAGTATTAGCTGCTCACTTTCGCTGTCTTTCTCTGATTTGCAATTCGGTGCGGCTGCTTTATGTTGCATAATACTCGAAAATTGCTCCCGGAATCCGCATAATGATCACAACCGCATAGCAGTATTGAAAAGTATCTTACGTAATAAGAGGCATTAGCTTGATCTCTTTGCTTCGTATCAACCTAATGAAATCGTGCTCAAACAAGCTGATTCTTTTCAAAGTACCAGAAGCAAAATCGTGCAGCCATTATGGGAGCGGACCAAAACTAGCTCAATGTCAAAATACTTAAACGCGCTAAATGACTTGTTCAAGGTTAGTGAAATCGTTTTTTTAATCAACGGGACACCAGTTACAAAATAATTATATACACACGGGATACAAATTCGCACGGAATCCGAAGTACACGATACAACGGCGCGAGAGCCCAGCACACAGATTTTAAAACAACTTTCATACAATTTTCCGAGTGAATTCCTCAAAAAATATGCATGTGCAGCTGGGTGGGACTGCGAAATGCTTGCGCATTCGAACGTTTTGACGTGCATCCGGGCACACACACACATTAGCATTCAGAATCAGATCTAAAACTCCTGGTCGACATGGAAAAAATGGAACGGAAAAGTTACAAAAAAGAAACGACTGGTCTCTGAATTCGTGTGCTTGGACCGGAACACAGCTGAAAGTTCCAGCAGTGGCCGGGAAGTGATTATACATACCTTTGGAGTTTGTGGCCTTTTCAGCGTAACAGCAGAGCCCGGCGTTGGGCAAACAGAAAAAGCGCTGCAGCCAGTGAGTGTTTGTGCGGAGCAACGTGTGGTGAGGAGTGTGGGCTTGTTTCGGCTACATCACGGTATCAATGCGACGGTCATGACACTTAATGGAATAATGCGCGAAACATTTATGTAGATAGAATTGCGATCCGTGGTGGTGTGTAGTGTGTACACCCGACAAGGTGCGGTTTTGCATATACTGACACAAAATGCCGTTTCTTCAACAACATCAGTGAAACCCATTCATGTGCGTACGGTGCAGTGCCCTGGCGCAGAAACTCTGTCTAACTGTGTAGTCATATCCATATGGTAACAGATGGAGACATGTGTCCGTGCCATAATTTATCCAAATAAGACGTCATCCTGGCAGCAAAGCACTCTAAAGAATTAGCAACCAGAGGAATGTACTAGACATGCCCGTCCACCAATTCAACATGACTGTTCTGACATAATGTAATTGGGCCGCTCAACGCAGTGAGATTGAAAAACATATCCAACGGCAACGAATAAGGCTTATGTATATGCGCGTAGCTTAGCTTGTCCACGAGTTCAGAACGAAGATGCCCGGGACAATGCTTATAGTTCTGTAGTACTGTCAACAGCTTGCACATCAATGCTTGTATCAGGCCCGAAGACCGAGACCCAAACACAATTGGACTCGGATATTCGCGAATGGTTGGGTCCGGGACCAGCTACACGTGATTGGACTCAAGGTCAAGTCCGCACGCTCAGGCTGAAGAAGGATCCTAGCCGAATCGTCCGGGCCTCGCTCAGTGGGGTCCGGGACTAATTCGGTGCACAAAAATCTGCGTGCGAGCATGTCGACGACATGATGTACAAAGCGCAGTAGTATTTTTATTTCAGACAGAAATCATTCTTCGTCGAGAATCTAGTTAAACGTACACATACATATATCACGATGGTTCGGGAAAGATCCATGTCTATCTAACACGCTGCATTTGACAAGCATGTGGGTGTACATACATTTTTATGTATATTTCTTAAGGTCGTCACAATGGTCCTTAGGTGGGCGGAGAACATAAACAATCGCCGCTAGTCCAAACTGTGGAAAATTACATGTAATTTGAGCCTGGTGTGGTGTGCAGTTTAAAATATAGTCCATTTTAATTCAGACTGCACAGAAAATATAAATCTTCAGGGCAGTTGCGTCGAAAAACTTGATGGAAGTTGCAGTACGTCCCTGGTAGCAGGATTGTATTGCCCCACCGTGGTTGACTGCGGTGGGCCACCAGACACAAACACTGTCACTGCGATCTACCGCAGTCGGACAGTTGACCCCCTCCCTCCGGTAGCCTGCAGTCGGCTATACTGAGTTAGGTTAGCAGTCCGTTGGGCTCACAGTTGACCGCCGTCGACCGCGGGGTAGCACAAGAATCCTGCCACCGGTTACGCTGGTTGTTCGGCGATCTGCACAAAACATCGTAGACAGACAAACTCTGCGGGTTTCTGCCCGGCGCTTGAACAACCGCAGTCCGTTATGGACTGGCTGACCGTCTTTTATCCACCGCTGGTTTGCCATCCAGTAGGCAAATTTGTGCCCACGCACAAACTTATGTATACAACACCACGTAGTGGCACCAACATGACACTACCAAGAGATAATGTTTCGTAGAGCATTACATCGGTGGTGGACAGATAATTGAGTGAAGCCCGTTTGAGCAAGACCATTTTGAGTATAAAAAGGAGCAAGAGTTCAGAAGAGCAGAAAAGCGACTGGCCTGACACACAAATCGAATAATTTTGTGCTTTTGGGAAAGATACTGTACGTACCATTTTAATCAGTTCTTGTTTAAACTGCTTTTGTTTTTATGACGCCGTTTTGATATGAATACCGGCAATTGGGAGTGCTGGTACATACTGTAGTTCGTGCGCTCCACCGTGTTTTCCTTGTCTGGGGTGGTTTTTAGACATTTATGTCCGCAGAAAAGAGAACCATATTTGGAGAGTGCATGCAGTTTCGACCCCTAATAAGGGCAAGGCAAGCCTAGGCCATACCGAAGCCTGGGCCGTCAGAACAAAAAATAAGTTTGCTTCTCAAACCTGCTTAAAATAAGTTTGCTGCTCAGTGTCCGTCCACCATATCGATGATATCAGACCGGCTGGCTGCAACCTACAATACCTCGGCCCCAGATGAGACCATTTTGTTCAGCAGCGGATGTTCCTTCTACATGTGTTTTTGACCACCGGATAACAGCCCAGCCGACATTTTTATTTTTAATTATGGCACAGAAAACAGCGAAGTTGCGATATGTTAGGAACGGCGCAATTAGTGAAACAGGAAGCAAAGGCATGAAACACAGGTCGTGCGAGCGAAACAAAAATAGTTCCTGTGTACGGTTATTTTTACTTCATGTAATTGTTTGTTCCCTTAATTTCAATCAGACACGTGGTGTAGGTATTCCTAGATTGGAATTGTATGTCAAATCTGGTCTTTCCAAAGAGACATTCACTTGGAGTGATTTGAGTACGGAAAACATCGTGTGTACACTGAGTCAGAATATTGTACCGGAAAATTCCGATCAACCCCTCTGTGGGGATCATTTCGGGCTTTGCTGTGGAACGAACAAAAGGCAAATAAAACGAAACTTGCAGGGACAGATATCGATTTTACTCGGATAACGTCCCCGAATATTCCCAGGGGGTACCTACTCGGCACCCTCCGGTAACTAACGTTGGGCATATAGTGATGTCTACTATTAAGAAAGGACGTTGCCGCACCATGCTTACGCATAAGGCCCAACATCGCTGAGAAAAAGTTTACATGATGCACCAATATTCTGACCGAAAAAAATTTTTGAGCGCGAAGAGCCATATTGTAAAGCCGTATAGCTTTTGGGCATGCAAGGACGCCATGCTTGGTCATGTGATGTGGCGCACATGGGATAGTAGCAACCCGCCAGCAAAGGGTTGAAATACTGTAGGTTCGTTTGGCATTGAAACACACGGAATTACTTCATTTAACAATTTTTTCACGAAATGCAAGTTTTTAATCTTTTTGGTATTGGTTTTGCGCATCCGGACAACATTTTTTTGCAGAAAGCAATTCTTGGGAAAAAAACGTTTTTGCCCAACCGCTTGTATATATTGGGTGCATAATGTTGACGCAAGAGAAAACTTTTCGTTTTTATATTGGGCCTGGGAATTAAAAGGAAACGGCCAAAATACAGTGAAAAGCACTATGTTTCGGCGCCAGGCACAGAAACAGAATGTGGGCAGCCCGGTGAAATTCAATTTCCCGCGCATCCAATGCTCGCTTGTTTTGACGTCATTCATGCGCAATCGTTAAGGTTGAGTGAAACTGAAAACAATCAACCGGTAAACGACGGGGAATATCGCTCCCACAAGGTCGGTATTGTGCACAGTTGACGTGACCAATCAACTTTCCCGGTCACGTATCCCCGGGCTTACAATAACAAATAACAAGGAAATTCATTTTACAACAACATTACCTTTATTGCAACATCTTAAGCTCATTGTTATTGCAAAAGTCCAAGACAAAAATTTCGATCATGTGTTGTATCTGGGTGTTCGCTTTCGGTGGACTTACCTGATATACCCAGAAAAAAACTTTCTGTGAAGTAAATAAACATTTTACCTCCACGAAATTGCAACAATGTCTGTTGAAATGAAATAAGCTATAGACAGTTTCGACCAGTATACATTTGAAAAACATCAAGGGGGCAAAAATGGAATCGAAAAAAACTGCGTCTTGCGAGCAGAAGATGGCTAGTCACATGGTTGACGGCGCAATTTGGTCAGGATCAAAGCAAATATGGGGCTGCAAACGAACAAAAAACCATCATCGAAATACGACAGATTCAATGTGGCGTTTTATGCTTACCGGGTGGAACAGCAATGTATGAATAAACAGGGATAATTTGGACATATTCGAAATATGAATTTTCCGAAGAACATAATTTATTGTGGCTCGACCTAAGAACTCATTCCACACAACGCAAAGTCATTTCACAAGTTGCTTGTTTCTTCTCAGCGTCTGCTTTTCTACGCTTTTTACTCCCACAATCCTAAACAAAAAGAAACCCAATCTGAAACAGGGAATGACTGCGTGCGTGCGTTGCGGGGCCAACCACTTAACCGCTCTGCTGGCTTCAATAGCAAGTCATTCGGAACAAGTTCATTTCCTCTGAAAGGCGCGCGCGCGGAAACTGGCTCGGTGCTGCCTGCCAGCTTTCCACTTTCTTCATTCACTTTGGCGATTTATTTCATTCCGGACATTTTGGCGAACCAGCTCGAACCTCGGCTCACTAATATACTGTTGTACCACCTGGCAATGCCAGTTTTCTTGACCGGCTATGACCGTAAAAACGTTACAGTAATGTTTCACTCCAACTGTCATGGAAAGTATAATACAGATGCACAGGCACTTCAGCAAAAAATGAGCTTGAGATTAGAGAAAATAAAGAAGGGTGCGCAACCTATCATGCTCTCCTCACAGCGATTGGTTGAAAAAGTGAAATTTTGTCATAATCGCACAAAACCTGCAAAGAAAACCAGACATCTGACAACCGTCTGATTGGAAGTTCCTAACCAGTTTTGCCAAACCAACACAAAACACCTCACAGCTGAATGCGCATAACAATTGCAGATCTACTCACAATAAGTTCAAGCTGCGGATCGCGCGACGAGCGAGTGCAACTGCGATGCATTGGTGGCGGTGGTTCACCTGGTGTTCAGCACATAAAGTTCGGTAGTGCACTTCGCCAAATGCGGTGCACGCGCTGTGTGTGGTGCAACCTGGATGCATGGCAGTGCGTCGTGGCAATTGAATATGGCTGGGTATTTATAACTTTGCGGAAGTCCGTCACAGAAAGAAATGCAAAGCGCTCGCATAAGTTTTGGTTTGCCGGCACTTTCTCTCTCTTTTCAAATGGGCCTCTTTTGAAAGAGCCGCTTGCTGCGCTCATACAGCGTCATGATGAAAACCGGTCAAGATTTGATTTTGGTCTGTTTGTCTGGGCTAGACCAATCACGAGAAGGTCTCACTTGACATTATCATATGTGCATTTTGCGATGGTTTCCCAACCCAAACCTGCATGTTCGGTCTCAGCATAAACTTGAAAGCCTCCTGGATACCGGAATTGAAAAGGCCAAGCCTTGGTATGTATATGTTTAGTTCCGGCATCCGAAAATTCCGGATTCAAAACCTCACGGGATACCGTGCACAAATGACATTGGCATCATGAAAATTGAGATATCCAGCACGATAGTCCTACACAATGTGCTTACCGCATATGTAGATGCATGCGAGCTCGATGATGTTTCACGTATACGCGTATACATGCACGCACCTGCAGAAGGAACTTCGCATTCTTGACAGTTTGCTATTCTGCTACATTGTACATGCAACGCAAAGATTGTTCATTTCCACTACCGACCTGCGCAAAGGAAGCTCACACTATCCACTTCCTACCGCACCTTTCTGTTTGCTGTATGTAGGTTACCTAGAGTGGATTTTTCGAAACGGTGTAAAGGTCAGTTGGGCGTAAAGGTCGGCGTAAAGTTCGGTCGAAAGCTCGGTCGGCATAGCTCGGTGTAAACGTGAAACATTGCCTGTTATTATTCATTGGAATGTTTCAAGTTTACACCGAGGTCTATCACACTGAGCTGTCGACCGAGCTTTCCACCGACCTTTACACCGTTTCGAAAATATCACCCGCAGTATCAAGGGCGGATTCAGGGTGGAGCAACAAGGGCCATAGCACCATAGTCCGGGCCAAATTCCAAACAAGCACCAGATAAAAATAGCTTTTCAAAAAATGGAACAAGCACTAAATAAATGACTTTTTGCATTTGCCTTCCTTGGCCAAAAGCTGGATCCGCCACTGCCTGGTATACGTACTGGTATACTGTTGCCAAATCTTGACCTCAAATCAAGCAAGAATACGCGTGAGCCTCAAATGAGCGGGAGAAATATGTAATATATGTACATGTGATTTGACGACTTGACTTGACCACAGAACTGTACCGCTAGCATCAGATAATGAAAAGCGCGCCTCTTCGGAGCAATTTAGAGAAAATGAGAGAAGAAACATCTGCGTCAGACATTTTTGGCGCATTCACTCAAAACGGTCCTATGAACCTCAAGCGTGGTGGTCAAAATTGAATACCGGCGTCTCCAGCAAAGCTGCAAGTTCCTAACGAACATCGAAAACGACATGTCATGCACATAAAAGCTGAGACAACACTTAAAAGAGTCCATGTTCGTCGGGTTCCGTCCGTCCCATATGTCACATATAGAATATGACATCCTCTGCCAACAAATTTGTGTGCCAAAACAGAACTTTTTGATGCAAAATGTCACCCAAATAGAAATAAACTGCTCTTCACAATCTGCGCCGCTTTTGATTGAAACCGCGTCTGCTCTCGTCTTTTTTTACTTGATATCGTGGTCAGATGAAACGCGTGTCACGGACACACACACACACACACACACACACACACACACACACACACACACACACACACACACACACACACACACACACACACACACACACACACACACACACACACACACACACACACACACACACACACACACACACACACACACACACACACACACACACACACACACACACACACACACACACACACACACACACACACACACACACACACACACACACACACACACACACACACACACACACACACACACACACACACACACACACACACACACACACACACACACACACACACACACACACACACACCACACACACACACACAAAGGGCCTGATTTCAGAGTGGGTTTAAAAAAATAAAAACAATACTGTGAAAAATGGCTTCATTTGCAAACTTTTAAGAAGTATGTAAGTCCACTTTTTATCATGGCTTTTTACTTTTTCGTCATTTTCTCGACTTTTAAGGTAAAAGGCATGTTTTTGGGTCGATAATGCACAAACACAGAAAACAGACTCGAGTCATAGTCGAAGCGATCAGATCACAAGTGCTCGATGCAAACATGCAAGTCCGCGGAAAAGTTCTCTTTTATGACGCTCAAGCATTGGTAACCAATGTATCATGATTTCATCTACATATATTTCATACTTGAAGAAACCAACCTTGAAAAAAGTCATTTTTAAAAGAAATAAAAATTTTTTAAAGTTCGATAATAAAAAAGTTTTAATCCAACCCTGGGTGGTTCCTTGTTGGCCTTTTTGGTATGGCAGAACATCCGGTTGCGGGCTGCGAATGATTGAAAGACCGCGTGTGTGATGACACGTTCAATCACTATGTGTTATGTATTAAATTGCATGGCGTATTCATAGGCGTTTCAACAAGCATTACACACGGTCAGCGAGAATGCACCAGGCGCCATCACCAAAACCACCAAAGACCAAACTGCTGGTTTATGCTCATTGCATACGGTATACTTGTCTTTACTCCGATGTGTTTTCCGTGATAATCTCTTCTTTTTTGCGTGCGTGTTGCGCTATCAGGGCATTCGGTTTTATTCAGACAATGTTGATCAAACATAGCATAACCCCTGCCGCCATCGTATATGAGCATGGACAAGACAGCGAAGGGAAACAGTGAGTTTTCAAAACACGAGATATGCTTGTTCGTGGAAGTGCAGGCGCTAGCCTAAATCCCAAGCGTACGGCCAAGCCAAGTATTCCGCGACTTTTCAGGCCCGGAGGTTCAGGCCCGACCTTTTCAGGCCCAGTTTTGCAGGCCCGGCCGATTCAGACCCAGCGTATTTGACCCATTTATAGGCTTAGACTTAGGCTCTAGCCGGGTCTGAATCGGCCGGGCCTGGCCCGGGGCCTCGGGACTGAACCGTCGCAGAATACAGCCAAGCCTGAGCCCAAACCCAATATTGCGGGTTGATGTCAAAACACCGTTTTTTCACCCGCCGTTTCTCAGTGCCCCATCGTCGTCGTATGTATTATACGTTATGCTTGCTGTGTCCCTATCGGAAATGAATACAAAAATTCACTAAAAAGTGTAATGCATATGGGCCCGGTCAGTAATACATGAACGCTGTGTGAAATGCTGGATATTATCCTAGCGCAAATACATACATACATAAGGAATATTTAACAGATGGTTTGACTGTCTATAATCCCCATACCACCAACATGGGTCAGCTGTGCATGTGTGTGGTTTTTGGTTTATTCTGATGTAGGTGACGCAAGTGAATAATGCAGTAATCACTCATTATTCTACGTTATAATGGTCACACGTGAACGCAATGCATCAACTACATCACAATAAGCCACCGGACGGCTGCACCATTGCTGTGGCTTATCACGGTCGTGATGAACTCCGCATAACATAATTTCGATGTAAACGTTTGGTACCAACAGTGAAAAAACGTACTTTCATCGGGTGCACAAACATTGCTTCGTCTTTTGTATTCCATTTTAACAGCATAGCGCTGGAGCTTGGAACGCCTTTCTCGATTCGTAACAGTTTAGCAAGATTTTGCAAAATTTTTGCTAATGAATAAAAAGAGCGCGTTGTGCTTCTGCAGATCGAGCCAAAATATATTGCGCAAAGATACTAATGTTGCTGCAACGTCATGTTCTTTTGGCTCATAATACCCAGCGTATTCATGAAATACAAGTACAATGTATAATTATAGCCCTTGACAATTTTATAAAACTACGGAATCAATTTATGTCGCCTTTTTTTCCAAACAGCAACCAAACAAGATGCAGCATGCTTGAGTCATAATGTCAATACAAATCACCGCAGACATGTCTAATTTGTTGCTTCGGACAGCTGTTTTCGCAGACAAACAGTTTTCGTCGTAAGTTTGTGTTTTAGTGCTCGGACGTAAAATATAGTGAAAAAACATATATGTACATACTGTACATAGCTGATGTCATTCAAGTTTTTATTCATGATTTAGTCAGCACAAACATTGAAGTTTTGTCACTAGTTAATACTTGCAAATAAATATGTGTTGACCTTTTCCCGAACTTGCGCATATTTTTGTCTTTATGGTCGGTAGTTTTCCACGAGCATATTTTCGGTCCACCCTCTTTAAAACTCAAATTTGTACCCTCATGTTTTTTTGAATTTGTATTTGAATTTCGAATTTGTAAACTCATGAAGTCAGATGGTTTTCAAACACTACCAGTGTTTTTTCTGCATGATGCGGGTAAAAAAGCGCGGTGAAAAGAAGCATAGGGGCCGAAAACGCAAGTCCATGTTTGTGAGGCTTGGAGATTGGGCTCAGGTTTAGATTTTGGATTAGTCTTTGGCTTGGCTTAAATCTACACTTTATATATAAAACACCCTCAAACTGTCCATTTTTTAAAATAAATAGCTGTTTTTTCACCGCTATTTTACCCGCCAGACGTTTCGTCCCGTCGTTGTGAGGACAGTAGAGTCGGCAGCACAGTGGCGCTTTGCATCGTAACTTTTTTGCACATATTTTATAAAAATGTGTCTGTCCGATGAAATGAATGGTCTTCTTTATTTGAGCTGTGTGTCGTCCCATCTTTCGTCATGTACATTTTACTATTGCGGCAAACCAGTTTATTTTTTGAGTGAACTCGAATACCAAGAGGGTTCCGGGTCCCGGGTTGCTGTTCCGTCACCGGCGTTCCGAACTGTTTGCTTTGTGTCAAAACATGACAACTGCAGTGCTTAAATACGCGTGTAGTCGAACCGACCTGAAAAGGTTCTTTACAATGCTCAACGTTGCAGTACGGGTGCATTGTGAATACCCAAAAATAGCTTCCAGTTGCATAACTGCGGACGGGCAATTGAGCAAAGCACATTTGAGCAAGACCACTTTGAGCAATTGAAAAAGAGCAGAGTCCAAAATAGCAGAGCCTAAGAACAAATAGGCCTAAGCCTAAGCCTAAGCCCCAACACAAAACTAATCTTAAGTGTAACCCTAAGGCTAAGCCTAAACCTGATACCAAAATCAGCCTAAGCCTAAGCCGTTGGAACAAAATAAGTGCTCTGCTCTTTTGGCCCTGCTCTTTTTCATTTGCTCAAAGTGGTCTTGCTCAAATGTGCTTTGCTCAATTGTCCGGCCACCTGTATAACACCCTGTACACACGCATGCTTGCACAGCCGCCTGATCGGTTTGGTTTGGTGCGTTTCTGAACCGCAATCTGTATTGAGATGAGTAACTACTGATGTTTTTGCAGTTGATGTCTGTGTTACGAATTCGGTGGATCCGATCCGAATGTGTCATAAGACTTGATCACCAACTTTAGTTCCAAAAAGACGAGGTTGTAGTAATTTGTGGATTGTCAAGTATTCCAAACTGGTAACAGCACGTGCGCTATGTAGTATGTATAGACGCGTACTACTATGACTTGGGAAGCAAAAAAATGCAAACTTGTACTTTTCGGCCCGCACACGCGATGTTTTGATGTAACAGTGATTGATGGTATAGAAGTATGGAATGCTGCGTGTGTGCTGTGTTGAATCAATCAACGTTATTGCCAACTGTGGGTTGGTGTATTTTTGGATGTCGTGGGTACCAGGGCAATTTCGCACAGATCTCGCACGAATTCCGTGAGCTTCTCTGCACCCAACTGTAATGGCCGTTTCGAATGTAAATACTTATAAATGTGATCATCCACTCTAAGTGTACTCTACAGTGTGTGTCCTTCAAAACTTGTGTGTACATGTTACTATTGTGCTGCAGTTATGCGCACATTCTACTGGTTTGCACCCATTTGGCTCTGTGTTTGGGCTGTATCGTATTTGCTGCCAGATCAACCTAACCATACTTGCTTACTACCAGTTGTGATGTGAGTGTAGTAACGGGAATTTATCCTGCCCATTTTGGTGTGCAGTACACATCGACATGAGACGGGAATATATTTTTATTTTTTTGGATAAAAACGCGTCTAATTGCTGAAATCAAAGGAACACAAAATCGAAAATTTCCTGTTCCATCTTTAAATTTAGTTTGCGCTGGCCACTGATTACGCATGCATGACAGCAATGACCGCTTTGTGGTGTTGCCCACAAATTTTCAAAAATATTGGGGATATTCCAGAAAATCTGGCGTGCAAAAACTGTGCTCAAACCATCCCGCGGCGCGATATTGTGATTGTGGATTTATAGGTGTAACTGTGCATTTTGCCAACTTTGGTAATCCGATGTGCTCTGGCCACCACAAGTGTGTTCAGCGCATCTGATGTTGCCTGCGCATAATGCTGTTTGTGTTGTGTATCTAATATCTGCGCTTTTGGATTTATCTCTCAGATTTTGCTCGGTGCGAATTCAGAATTTGGGTTCAGATACACGGTATCAGTTTTGACGCAGTTTTACCATGTGACTACAAAAGTAGGACTCAGTGGTTCAATTGTAATATACAGTGCACAATCCGATATGATACTGTTCAGCAGATATTACAGCACATCACTTTAGTTTGTAACAGAGATAACCGCAATCCTCCAGATTTTGTTTGGACTGATTTTTTCAGCGTTATGCAAACCACATCATGTGTTGAAGATAATTTTGTGAGCCTCTTTTTTACTTCCACTGTTCGTTTATAAAAAAATACTGGTTTGGTTACCTTGGTTAATAAAAATGACATCATCATTTAGCGCCCTGCTGCCGCCCTCGACTGTAGAATCAGATCATTTTGTTTGTTTGAAGTTCTTTGTGGCCAACTGCAATATGCTTGTTGTGCCTGATTCTTGGTTGGTGCGTAATTTTGTGCATTGTCCGGAACATTAAAAGTTGATGTAGAGAACTGTAGATATTGACTACCACGTAGGTTATATGAAACGTCAAAAAGCCCAGAAATGTACCCAGTTCTTTAGCGTTCAGGAAATTGGTTCAGGCAGGTTGGTTCTCTGGTACTCTGGTTCAGGCCTCGATAAGTAGCGTTTGAACCAAGCAGCCTGTATAATGCACAATATTGCACATACTGTATGTAACATATAGGTCTGCGTTGTGTGAGCTCGGCCCAAATTACAGTATACGCACCAGGCCTCACTGAAGCATCGGTTTCAACTATTAAGGAGTCTTACGGAGCTTTTCGAAACCGATGGCGGACTTGAAATGTCACACAACACCGATGGACTGACTTTGCAGTTGCTTTCAGCAAACACTTGTACTTCGGCAAGTAAAGAATTCGACGATAATCAACAAAATCCAAACAATCTGACACAAAAATGCCGTCACTTCTCAAGCCCGACTTTGAGAAGGACGTTGTCTACTTGGTACAATTCCCACGCGCAAAGTGTACCATCAGCTTCTCGCCCTACAGCTTGAAGGTGGAAACGTTCCTGAGAATGTTCGACCTTAAATATGAGGTTGACCAAACGTTTGGCTGAAGCATTTTTTTCCAGAAAGTTGCTGTAATTTTTTAAATTATTGAGCTTTGAATCTGCGATGAGGAATTTGCTACCTTATTGTAATATTCGTGTTGACACATCCGCAACATAGCTTATTTTGTTGCGATTCAGTTTCAAGGGACCGCATTTGTTTTTCGAAATTTCAGAATATCGACAACAAATTCCAAAAAATGTCCGTCAGGAAACAGGCACCGTTCGTTGAGTTCAACGGCCAACACATTCCGGACAGCGACGTATGTACGATTGCATTTTTAAACTTGTCTTATCGGATTTATAAATTTTTGTTTTCAGACTTATCCGTAGAACAAGTTTCAAAAAAAAACAAAAAACATATTTCAGTTGATTATCGACACTCTGTGCAAGCATTTCAATCTCAAGGACGCACAGCCCAAAACGGACGACGAACAGTGGCAGACACGCGCGTTGTCGAAGTTGTTGGATCAGTCGCTCATCTGGTAGGTACATATACTGTATTTGCGACGAAAACTTGTCTTTTGACAGCTGTCAAACCTGACTATCGCATCGGATCTGTCATGATATCAATTCGATAACATATGAGTGTATCTATCGGGCCGGACCAGTTCGTCCCGATCGTTACCGTTCATTATCAGCGTTACCTTTTTCATACCCAAATTATGAGAATGCATGCTCTGTCATCGATAAAGTCCGGTTCTAAACAAAATTCAGACTTTTGCTGCGGGACCTGACAATTTGCCAAATTTGATATGGCCACGTGGTCGGACGTGTTTATAGCTGCACGGGGCCATCAGGTGCAACCGTGCTGGTGTCACGGACAAAACAGCGGGGCCATAACAGCGGTTTTCGAATTTCAGAACCCATTTAAATGGATGTGCGCTGAGGACAGTGTAGGCCTAAGCCTAAGCCCAAAGCCCAACCATAAGCCCAATCCTAAACTCAAGCCTAAGCCTAGTCACAAAGATAAACTACCTTCCCGGTGTCTTGTTCGTACCCAGTGTTCGAACGGGATTCATTTTTAATCCCGGGATCGGGATCGGGATTGTGATCAAGAAAGTGTCGGGATCGGGATCGGGATCGGGATCCCGGTTTTGAAAACCCGGGATCCCGGGATCGGGATCGGGATTGACCAGATAGTCCAAAGGCAATTGTTTTTATCATTTTATGCATAAGATGCGCGTTAATGTCACAGACAACCATGAAACATGTTTATCACACTTGGATAAACACCCGGAACAGTGATTAAAGCCCATTGAAAATCGAGAATAGCTGATGACGGATAAGTTCAAAGATCATAATTGTAGTCGATCAATGGCAAAGCCTTTGACAAAGACAGGCATTTCACCATGTTCTGGTTTAAAGCAGTATTTTTTGCCATCAAACAAATCAGCTGCACTGGAAAACAGCTGTTCAGAAGGCACGCTCGTAAGCGGAGCGCTTAGATATTTGGAAGCTAGACGTGCCAGTCGCGGAAACTTTGTCTGATTTGTTGCCCACCATGACACCATTTCCTCGAAACTGAGTCACTTCGTTCGATGCAACTTTGTGTAACCGTTCAGTTCTAGCTCGACTTGTTCGCGAGTGGTGGTGGTTGCGGTTTCATCACGCTTGGAATCAGCCGTCGAGCACCTCTTAGGGGCGCGGCCACGCAAACACGATTGTGGGCCGCGGGTCAGCAATAATTCTATGTCCAATGACCGCCCCGCGTTTGCATGGCCGCACTAGCGGGTCGCGGTTTGCGGGTCACTTGAAACTTTTATTTAGCCATTACACACAAAAATGAATCAATCAGCGCTGGGCTACGGCACGTCTGCGACGTTAGCTCAACGCTGATGGGTTAATTTTTGTGTGTTGCAGCCAAACAAATGTTTCAAGTGACCCGCAAACCGCGACCCGCAAGTGCGGCATGCAAACGCGGGGCGGTTGTTGGACATATAGAGTATTTTTCTGACCCGCGACCCGCGCCCACGTTTGCATGGCCGCGCCCTTACAACAGCTTGGCGAATTATGATTGCATAATTTTTTACTTTTTGTTCTCAAAACTTAATCCCGATCCCGGTACTTTTTTGGGCGGGATCGGGATCGGGATCGGGATTGACTTTTTCAAAATGACGGGATCGGGATCGGGATCAGAAAAAGGGCCCGGGATCCCGGGATCGGGATCGGGATCGGGATCCCGTTCGAACACTGTCGTACCCTTCGCGCTGACGATGTCCTGACGGAAACATCGCTTCAGTGCACAATCTTAAACACTCCGCGTAATTATTAGATGCCAAACAATTATTAGACACCAATCCTAGACACTAATCAATCCGTTGATGTTTCACGCAGGGCCATCGCATACGACCGAGCCAAGAATCTGAAGGATACATTGTTCCACAAGGAGGGCTGGGGTGAGAAACTGCCAGCGCCAATGAAGTACTTGAAACCAGTCCTGCTCTGGAAATTCACTGGATTGGTTTGTAATCCTTTGTTCCGGTTTTTTATGTACAGGGTAAGTGAAAGTGCACAGCATAGCCCTACTTTCTCGACATCTTGAAGTCATGTATCACCATCGCAGAGTATGCTCTCTATAAGCTGCCCTCAATAAATACATACAATTTTCTCGCCGTCTGCCGCTAGCTACGCATTTGTAAGTTGGTGCCTACCACTTTTGACTCAACTGACGACTTTGGTGAATGACGGTTCAGTGGAGATTGACTGGGTACTGCCTTTTCCAATCATGTCGCCATAAAGTAGGGCGGACTGTTAATGTTTCAGCTGAAGAGCCGACTACAAAGTCAGGGTTACGGTCGCCTGACGCCTGAGGAGGTGGACAAAGAGGCACACGCCGATCTGAAGGCGCTCTCCAACTTTCTCGGCAAGAAACAGTACATGCTCGGAAAACGGCTCACGGCGGTTGGTGGGTGGGGGCTTGAACGGGGTTTCCTGAAAAATGAGTACTGCACGTCCGTTGTGAGGAATGACCATTACGTACGCTACATGTACATACTGTACATATGTACTCCTCATGAACCTGTCAAAATTCCGCGAGCCCAAACACTCGGCTTGGGTCTTTTCCATTCATGTCATTGTTGGCCGTTCTAACCGATTTCTTCTTTGTCTGCCGTCAGCCCAGACTGGCACTGGCATCAGACTTAGTTATTTTTTATTTCTTTTTGACAGATATACAACCTCTGATTTTGCATACTCAATTCAGTTCGACGCGTCCTGTTTCGGGCATCTGGCGCAGGCGCTGTACGGTCCGCACGAGGCCGAGCGTTACGGCTCGTACATTTGCGAGGAATGCCCCAATCTGATGGAATACATGGAACGAATCAAGAAGCAGTTCTGGCCCGATTGGGATTCGGAATGTGAAAACGGCACGATGTCCAGTGACTGGAAGGCACCCAAGCAATAATCGTACATCTGCCGGAGACTGCCAAATATGTAACCTCCCCCGCCGAAATAAGGGTGTTTATACATAATAGAAGATTCCCCGCCGAATAAACCCCTGTGGTCATTTTCAGCGATGTTATGCTTTCATTATACATTGCGGTGTATTTGGGAAATTTTTCTAAAAACCACACTCCTACGGTATGTGTGTCCCCAATTAGCCACCACTTATACATATTTGGCATTCTCCTGCATTATTTTTGCGTTTCGTCAGCTTTTATTCTCTTATTCATTCGACTATAACTATTTTCACATTATCCATTATGTGCGAATAATTGACTTTTTATGAAGTCCCAATTTTAAAAAAAGAATTTAGAATTACACTACACCCTTGCTGTGAAATTCGCTCGAAGATCAAAAAATAATTACCCTCATTTCATGCGGAGCAAATGTGACGTTGGTAAGCGTTATCGTTCGCTTGTATACATACATATAAATTCGTACGATGTTTCTACGTATCTTTTTATTTTCCTAGATTTCTTTGCTCTTCCTTTGGCACTGCCTATTTTTCTGTTCTGGGCCCCTCGTTTACACTAGGGCTTTTTCGTTTCTGCAGTTTTGTTCTTGCATATCATTTGAGATCTTTAGTTGCGGAGATTCTTGAAAAATATAATTAGTTGCTGATTTTGAATTTATTCGACAGCTGTATATGAGTCGCTAGATTACGTCGTTTGTGATTTTGTCCATGTGTAGCGCTGCGTATAAAACCAAGAAAGTCTTATTGTATGCTTTGCCACACTTAATGGTGCGTTTGGTCCAGGATTCGGTAACGGGAATCTTGAACATCCCGATTCCTGATGACTAAACACGTCCTTAAACTTGGCAACATGAACTGTACATGAAAATATGAAAAAATGTCGTGATAAACGAGAAATAAAGAGAAATTATAATGCAATGTACAAAACGTGTCAGATTCACGCATTTTCACTGCTGACAGGCAGCCTGGCCTGACAGAGCAGACGCGTTGGTCGGGATCTTTGTTATACCGGATCCGTAAACGGGCACAGTTTACGTGTAGTGTAACCGAGCTGAGTGCTCACGCACCACTTCGGTCGAGAGTTTTACAAATCAGAAAATAAACGCGCGTTTGAAAAAGTTATCCTGAATAATTATAATCATTGGAAGGAAATTTATACAATGTATAAAATCAAATACAAGGCGGAATAATATTGTGAACTTCAGTTCTCATCAGCAATCGGTACCAAGTCGACTTTGACCCCATGTGGTGGTCGCACGATGAACTGGTATTCAAACGAAACCTCCCGTTCGCTTTCGAGCGAGACGATTTCGAAATGCGATAGCAGACGGCCCAAAATCAACTTCATTTCGACCATCGCGTATTTTTGGCCTGTGCAAATATGATGAAATTGAAAATGTATGTTCGATTGGAGCGCTGCCAAATTGGATTGGACTGCGGAATCTTCCTGGGAAAGAGACTGCGTGGTGAAGGTGGTGGTTTCGAGCAGCGTAAATTGTGTTTGTAAATTGGCGCATCGCAACACGAAGCTAACTGAAGTCATGTAATTGCTGGCGCAGCATAAATATCGAAAGACATACATGTACGTATGTACGAGATGCGAAACGATTCGAGGCGGTCACCCAGTTTTATAACGGCCATGACAATTTTTTTCATCCATGAAAATTGGTGAACCAGGAATAAGTACAAACCGATGCAATTGCGTGGTCCTGCAGAGAATGGACTGTGTGCAAACACATGTCGATCGTGGCTGTTTTCGGGCAGAAATCTACAAAATCACATATATGTGTATTTTTTCCTGTCATTTAGCATTTTCAAGCTTTTTTTATCGAAATTGCACCACCTTTCCGGTTCGAACTTGTCCGGATTTTTGAACTGCCGCTTATCTCGTTGCATTTGTAGCAAGTCCATGCACAACGTGGTGCCGGGTGGCAGCGTAATGTCATCATCTGCAAAAACGACTTGACGTAGCTCAGTGGTTCGTACATACTCTAATCATACGTTGATTCGAAGCCAAACCAAGTGTGCGAAAAACTCACTGATTTTCAAAAACGAACGAGTTTCGCGTCCAATAACGGGCACCGACGGATACAAACGAAGTGTCTCTTTGATGCACATCCCCAGCCACTTCAACTCCGACAATTGTTGACGTGTTGGACAAGCATAGTTCTGTTTGCCTGAAATGATTTCATGTGCTTTTACTTAAGGCGGTGCAGAATCAAAGGTATTGCAAAAAACGGTGCCGTCCGAAATTGGTTCCCAAAACTTGCTGGACCCAGTCATGTCGATCTCCACGAAAAGCCAAGTGTGACTCAAAGAGCAGCTTGTTTAGACTTCAACCCGATGATGCCCAGAGTCAGGGTCCAAGGCGCAGGCAGTGGAATAAACAGGGCTTGTTTTCTCTACACCATGGCGAAAATATTGCATTTCCCCACCCAGGGTTGGGCAAAAAAAACGACGGCGTTTTTTCTTAA
The DNA here is from genome assembly GCA_030248065.1 of Rhynchonema sp. JSB1_4. Taxonomy (NCBI): domain Eukaryota; kingdom Metazoa; phylum Nematoda; class Chromadorea; order Monhysterida; family Xyalidae; genus Rhynchonema; species Rhynchonema sp. JSB1_4. The sequence goes on from JASAMV010000238.1 coordinate 58,800, forward strand.
AAAACGATGTTTTTTTCAAAAAAACGCCTGGGTCGTTTTTCGTTTTTTTAAATCCTGAATTTCCTTGATTTCCCCTGATTTTTCAGGGAAAGTACCCTGATTATCAAGGAAAATCAATTTTTTGTCCCATTTTTTCAAAAAATTTTCGACCAATTTTTACTTTGTCGAGATACGTCGATATACGGAGTTTGACTTTCAGTGATGACCCCGGCCAAAGTTGGTCCCATGATGCGGGTCTGATATGGGATTTTAACAACTCGCTAGAAAAGGATTGAAACCCGTTTATTTTGCCTCAGAACACATAGAATTACTTCATTTAACCACGTTTTCTTCCCAACATGAGCAATTCCGATTTTTTTGGGGGCATATTTTGGTCATCTGGCCGCTTTAAAAAACGCTTTTTTAAAAACGTGTTTTAAAAAAACGATTTTTTGAAAAAAAAACGTTTTTTGCCCAACCCTGTCCCCACCAACCTAACACCCTTCGGATCTCTTCGCGTGCCTTCCTTTGCGCCTCAGGGTTTCGACCAAACAGATAACACGCCCACATCAAACCGTGTGCACTTGTGTCATGACCCTGTATCGCAAAAAGCTTCCTTGTAGGAAAATAATTTTCGGCTTAGTCGTTGCAACCGGCGTGACCGGGCATGTACCACCATGACTTGGTCCCGTGGTCATAGCATACATACACAGTGCCATGTCTTGAAAACAGAAATGCCAGTGCGAATGCACACTGGGATAAATCTCACGATCGTGAAACATCAAACCTCAAAAATGAAAGTGTTCACTTGGTTCCTGACATCTTCGTCCGACATAGAGCCCTCGAATTTCATTTTGAGCAACAACGTCAAGAATCTGAGTTTTGGAAATAGTTTTGTGCAGTACATGAAACATTGGTTAAACTTTATATGTCGCTTAAAAACTTGAAGACGACGCAGATGTTTACCGAAAAGCATAAAAAGGAACACCGTTAATACACTTCTCTTGGCATCAATTACGACCAGCGCAAAATTTGTTTATTATTGGTAGCTACAGTCAGGGTGATCAAAGGACAAGCTTTACGCTGGTCTAAATAAGCAGCGCTAGTATATCTGAACATCGTCAAGTTTAACACAAAAAAGTCACGTGGCCAACTTCGATAATGGTCGCAGTGTCGGGTCAATGGGCCAAAGCAGTGCAACTAACGTCAATTTCTCCTTTGGTGCGCTTGGCGTGTACTCCAATTTTGCATGTCCATTTTGGTACCCATTACTGTTGTGGTGGTGCACTGCTCCGTTCGTGTATGATTGGTTCGAATTTTCATCCATATCTGCTGATGTTTCACGACGCATTTCTAAACGCATCTCACGCTCGCGATTGGCGATCGCCTGTCAGTGAAATCAAACGTTTTTAACTGTCTGTGGTAGATATACCAAACTTCGTGATTGCTCTGGTTGCATTTTAAGATCGAATTTCAAGATTACGGGAGCCAGTTTCTATTCGGGGTAGAATTATCAAACGACCAATGTGTTATCAGTTTCGAGTTATGTGAAAAATATTCATATAATTGCCAGACGCGCAAAAAAGCCACAATGAATTAGGGTGTTGAAATTTCTACCCCTGGGTAGAATTCCAAATCTACAACGAATAGAAACTGGATTGAAAAAAAATTGAATCGGCACCAAGAAAATCGTGATCTTAACCTCATCGGAAAATTTGTGCAGCACTTTGAGGGCCTCGCGAGCATCGCGATAATCGGCCGTCCATTTGTATATAAAGTCGGAAAAATACCAGATTTTTATCATTCGTTTCGTGGCACATTCAGTGAATTTGAGCAGAGCTTGAGCGTAACTGCAACAAAGTGAAATACTAGCGATGAAACACAAAAATCAGATACATGCAGATGTGCACTTTGATGTTACATATGTGGCCATCTGGTACATAATGGTTGCGTTCATCTGGTAGACCACCCATCCGTGGAAACTGGTGGAAACGGGGTACAAAATCTTGTAGATTAATCTTACGTTTTGTGAATTTGCTCCAGCATTGAAAACCTAAAATCAACAACTGTGCCTGATGCCTGATAAAAACCTGATACCTAACCCGCAATCCAGATTTCGTTGTGAATTTAGTTTCAGGCCGAAGGCTGTTTCCATCACAACATCCAGGGTGCATCGCACAAGATATGGACAAATATTGAGTGGTTGGGATTTGGAAACTGAAAGGTTGGTCAATCAAAGGCCAATAATCTATTAGAATTAGAACCCCCAAAATTGACCCCGGTATAAAAATAGAACGCTCGCATTCTATTTCCGACTATACCTCTCATTTTGCGCACATCCTCACTCAAAATATCGACCATTGTCGTTGCATAACTGTCCATTGTCGGAATGAAATCATTGAGAATCGAAAAATGGAACGTCGGCGTCAACAGTTTACGCTGCCGGCGCCACTCAGCACCGTCGCTGAAACAAATAAATTATGAGGCTAGCTAGCTGATGTTTCACAAAGAACAGTTCATCACAGAACACATGCGCTCATTACGCTTACGCTGAAATCAGTTTGTATTGGCACAACTCAAGCATGAAGTTTCATGGCGTGCTACGCCCTTCGGAAGTATGCGTGCTTTCATGACACTCATTGTGTTAAAAAAAAGTACACACCATGTGTGAAATTGGAGCCGTATTGTGCTCACCTGGTCAGCAGTCCGTTTCCGAACAAACCCTCGGCGAAATAATAGGTGAAGGATTTCTTGATTTCGGTCGTGCTTTGTAGGACTGCCTGAAACAGAGCCAGGGCACAAACGTGACAGGTTACTTGGAGCCCAAATAACTTCCGAATGTTAATATTCTCAGCGGAAGTTTCAGAAAAATAAACTCACGGATATTTCCCTGACACTGTTGAGGAACACAACGAATATCGGGCCGACTTTGACACAGATCACATCCCCCAACTCACGATGGACATCATGCAGACGATGGGTTATGTCTGCGATCGGTGAAACATAAAGATGGTGAAAAAGTACAAACAAGGGCGAAAACACCAATTCTGAGCAAAACGGCGAAGGCCCCGAAGAATGCTGTGTTTCGTTGCTGTTTCGTACACAGGCCCAGTGGTTAATAAAAAAAAATTTTTATTCAAACCCCATTTTTAAAAAAAAAATTTTTTTTTTAATTTAAAAAAAAATTTTTTATTCCAGCCAAAAACTGCCAGAAACGAAAAAAAAATGAGCGCTAAAGCAAAAAATAGTGGCATTTTTCTTCCATAACGTGTGGTAAGTGCATATAAAGCACTCACGACACGAAAACAATACTAAACAATGGTCAATGAGTACCAACAGTAGTCAGGTACACACCCGTACACTTCCCCCACGTGGTGTGGGTGCCTTGGTGTGGCTTTGTGACACTCAAGACGGTAAATTTGGGTGAAACTATTGCCTCTTGGTACACGACCAATGCAAATATGTGACAAACAGTGTAAATATAGAGTGAATATCACACCGAATCACTGCTTTCGGGTCTGTTGCATGGATAAATGCATGCCCACCCAGTCACATGTACATGTGTAATCATATGAGAGGCCATGTGAGTGTGTGCACTATGTCTAGATGCCACAAAACAACGATTATGGCACCCAATACTCCCATGGTAGGGTCGGGTGATGTTAACAGTAGCAATTTTTATGCAAAAAATAGCACTTTTAGAGCAAAAAAATAGAGAAATTTTCGAATTTTGAAATAATAAAAAAATTTTTTTTTTAACTTTTGGAACGAATTTTTTTTAATAAAAAAAAATTTTTTTTAAAAAAACCACTGCACAGGCCCATGACAGTTATAGTTTTCGAACAATTTTCAGAAACAAAGGCTCATCCCCCATCTTAATCAACTGACATTTCGGTGTCGGATTCAATGTTTCCATGTGGTGGACATGGCCGATTATGGGCAGATAGGGCATGTCGCCGGCAGCACGCATTGCCGCACGTTGTTCCTTGTAATACGGCGTGTACTCCCATTTGTAGAGGGTGTACACGACAAAGACCACGATTAGGAAAACTAAAGCGACAATCATTTTTTGGAAAATTGGCCTGAAATGGAATGACCCTGCTTTGAGCCTGAAAGAAATGCTTCGCGTCTCTAGGAATAATGTGTCGTTTTTAAACTACAATGAATACCATTTATGGCTTGAAATTATACACATTTGTGCTGTGAATGTAATCACACACATTGTGTGGTTTTCCGCTCAGAAGCCATTGGACCTGTAATTCGCTGATGTGCTGAAAGATGAACAGAGACCAATGACAACAGGTTCTTAGAAACTATAAACATGCACACTAAATTGTTGATGAGTCCGTTTGACATATTATTCAGGATGACGATCATGACGCAGCATGCACAATGGGAATTTTAAAAGTTCACAGATGGTGATGGTACGTGAATGTATCAATTTATGCCAAGAAACGTTTCCATTCAGCACAGTGATGACACGTCAAAGACCATGGGTGGAATTCCCAAAGCAACAGACTCGATTTCTAAGCGAAGTGACTGCATACGTTTCGAAGGATGCTATTAAGCATGCAGCACAAGCGTTTCTGCGGATTATTATTGAATTGAAATAAGTTCTGACCAACAGTATTGAAATAATGTAGCGATCATTTACCGTAGTCAAAAATTTTTTACCGCCGTTGGTGATCGCTTGTTCACAGACAATAACGCGCCAAAGTTGACCCTTCGTTTTGAAAATCGCGTCTGCTCCATAAGCCGGCGTGACGCCGAAACATCTAACCTTGAACTTTGACGTTGAGCTGGACTTTGTTTTGTGAACTCCGCCCCCATAACAACCTGCCAAGTCCCAACACAACGTGTGAGAATCAATGACCTCACAGCTGTGGAGGTGGGAAACATTGGCCCACTTTGGTTGGTATGTTTTAAGGTTTGACGACAAATATGAAATGATGACGCACTATGCTCTGTGTCTATACAATCGAGAGCCCATATCTGCAACTCATTCCGTTTCGCATAGCTATCACACAATTTGGAAAAAGAGCAATCTCGTGCGTTTGCGTAGACTTGGACACAGTTTCACACAGAATGCAGTAATGCAGGAACGTAGACGACAGAGTCAACACCAATTTGGGGTTTAATTGCCGCGCGTGCATGTGAGTGTCAGCGGTGGGGCACTTAGAAAATGGCCGCGGGGGCGCACATGCACGTCGTCTTAATTTGTTCACTGATTGAGACAGTACATAATCTGACGCACAAGAGCTTATCTGGGATTTCCCCAAAATTTAGGCGTCGGGATGGTTTGCAATGTTTCCGCAGATGATGTCAGCTCACTGCGAAACACCAGGTTCTGATGTGATGATACAAAACCTCACAATTGACACACGAGTCAAAATACGGACTGACTTCTTTGCCGCAAAGGATTTCGCAAAACCGCACATTCATTTTTATAGAGTACCCATCACTGCGATTTGTGATAAAAACCACACATAATTTCTGGCAGACAACAATTTTGAGAGTCAAGCGTACAGATGCACTGTGATTTGCTGCATATTCCAACAGAGGTTCCAGTGGCGGCCCTTTTTAATTAATCGTTTCACCTAAAACCTTGGGAACAAAACAAAACGTTTCTCTGCATTTAGACACTTCGACTGAACTTTCAACGTTTCAACCATTTAGTCAAAACACTATGTTGATTATTTTTATTGGTCAGATTGAGAACCCAAAACTGAAATGAGTTTCGCGTGTCTTGCTGAAGTCGAAGTTAATTGAAGGCCCACGCATCGGCGTTGGCGTATCAGTGTAAAAACTAAAACCCCAAGTTCAGTTTTATTTCCGCAATCAAACAGCAACCGTTGTATAGTAAATTTCTAATTTCGTTGCCTCTTGCATTTTTACAGACGCAGGGAAACTCCCGACAGAAGTCGAGGCAGACAACAAGCTGCTCAACACACATTGAACAAGCCACGCAGCTGACACACACAGCTTGTGTGACTGAAACATTCGAAACGCACGCGAGCCAGCTGCGTGGCTTCTTGACTGTGTGATGAGCTTGTTGCTTGCCTCGACTTCGAATGGGAGTTTCCCTGCGTCTGTAAAAATGCATGAGGCACCGAAATTAGAAATTTACTATACACGAAATACATACAGAGAGCTTAACATCGCCGCAGAGAGCAGCCAAGAAATACAGGAAGGAATCAATTGAGATCTCACGTGATGCACCAAACAGCATTGGTTCCAACAATAAAATTCCCCTTCAAAAACCTGTTTCGAAATCGGATTTTTATGGATCAGACAGTCGCACAACAACCCACTCAATTTTATGTCACATAGAAAATGCCGAAAAAAGAAACATTGCAAGTGAGCAGAAAAGCTAAAAACACCAGCAGTATGGGCACATCATCAGCCCAATTTCTTCTTGAATTCCATTCAACGCGAAATGTACGTGTCTAATCGACTCTATCCCACCTCCATACGTGCCCCTGTGCACTGGTTGCAATCAGAATGCGACCATCTGGACTGAATGCCACACGCCGAATGACGTACACACAACGCGGCACGCGCAGCTCGATCCGACTGCAATTTATGCCCATAAATACAGTGGGTGAGCGGATGAGAAAAGATAAAAACATGCCAAAATAAGTAAGCCAAAATAAAAAGCTTAGCTATTATGTCACAATCAAAAACCAACCAATTTCGTTCTTCATTTATGAACCCGCCGAACGGCCACAAATGTATGACGCCTTTGTCATTGCCGCACGCCAGGTACTGCAATAAATGTTCCACAAATAATTCCTCGTATTCTCCGCGCAGTTCAGTCCAGCTGGCGCTGTTGAACGAACGCAGAACTCATGTCGAAATATTTTTATACCATATAACATCACCCAGCTGACCACGTGTGTCTAGGGCGCGCACAGTGTGAGCAGCGTACTGGCTTATACGTAGTAATATGGTCAAATTATCTCGTCAAACAAAGTCGTCGAACACAATACATGTATTAGTTTCCGCGCTCATTTGGGGCTCATGTGCTCGACGACTTTGTTTGACGAGATGATTTGACGACCAAACCATTAGCCACAAGTCTGTGCGCAGCACAACGCACGCCATCGGTTCTGGCTGATGGTACAGTCGTCAACTAAATACTAAGCCTCGGTTCTGAGCTCGCTCGATTTGAACCCGGTGGTCAGCATATGGGGTATAATTCTGCAAACGGCTTTTGATTGAACTACGATCTATTTTTAGCAGTTGTCGCCATGTCGCGTTCGAAAATTTTCAAGTATTCTGGTCACCGAAGTCATTTCAAGGAGGGTCCATTGCACAATATCGTCGTAGTGCCAGGGTTGGGCAAAAAAAAACGACGGCGTTTTTTATTAAAAAAACGACGTTTTTTTAAAAAAACGCCTGGGTCGTTTTTCGTTTTTTTTTAAATCCTGAATTTCCTTGATTTTCCCTGATTTTTCAGGGAAAGTACCCTGATTATCAAGGAAAATCAATTTTTTGTCCCATTTTTTTCAAAAAATTTTCGAAAAATTTTTACTTTGTCGAGATACGTCGATATACGGAGTTTGACTTTCAGTGATGACCCCGGCCAAAGTTGGTCCCATGATGCGGGTCTGATATGGGATCTTAGCAACTCGCTAGAAAAGGGTTGAAACCCGTTTATTTTGCCTCAGAACACATAGAATTACTTCATTTAACCATGTTTTCTTCCCAACATGAGCGTTTTCCAATTTTTTTGGGGGCATATTTTGGTCATCTGGGCGTTTTAAAAAAAACGTTTTTTTTAAAAAAAACGTTTTTTAAAAAAAACGATTTTTTGAAAAAAAAACGTTTTTTGCCCAACCCTGCGTAGTGCCTGTCCTAGGCATGTGGCAATGTGCAAAACAACTAGTACGGTCTATCTGGCATTTTCAAAGTGCGAACGGATATGCAAGACCCGGTATATTGGACACATAAAGAGACCGAGTTGTCAGTTACGGCCTGTTGACGATCAAAAATCATCGGTCGGATTTCAGAAGATTGTCGATAACGTTGTTTTATCGATATATCTAAGCATAGAACACGTGAGAAAACAATAAAAAATAAAATATGTAGCCGCACCTTCAGCTGATTATCAATGTCAAACTTTTGAAACCAGGTTTGACTGTGGTCGTGGTCAGCGACAGCCACCAGCACCACGTTGTCCTCGCAGCTGTTGGCAGACTTGGGCGTTGAGATGGTGTCTTTATGTGTCGGTCCCTTCATTTGATCACTCGTGCCGAACTTGTACGCGACGATCTTGCTTTCGCATGACTGAAAATATGGTTAATTGAACGCGGCTATGCCTGACAGATCAAGGAATGCGAGTCTTGCCGGTAATGTTCTCTCAGCAATCTACACTCGATCGTGGGAACGGGAAGGTCATTGAATGTGGCAGGATGGCAAACGTAAATGTTTCACAGACTTGACATCTAGAGTTGGCTATCGACCTAGAATTGATGTTTCATCAACGCCGAGACAACAAACACAAGCACAATAACCAAGAAATATTGTACACCCGCCCTGCATGGATCAACGACGACAACTGCTTAACAAACAGGCACACGAATCACTCTGTACCAAAGTTGTGTTGTCCGTCGCGACATAGGGTGGAATTTTCGAAACGGTGTAAAGGTCAGTTGGGCGTGAAGGTCGGTGTAAAGTTCGGTCGAAAGCTCGGTCGGCGTAGCTCGGTGAAAACGTGAAACATTGCCTGTTATTAACGTGGAATGTTTCAAGTTTACACCGAGGTCTATCAGACTGAGCTGTCGACCGAGTTTTCCACCGACCTTTACACCCACTGACCTTTGCACCGTTTCGAAAATATCACCAATAGAAAGGCGCTAACTCCTGCCAGCTTATCGCTAGCACACGCAGAGGCGCAAAATACCAGATCTGTATTGCCAGACACGTCACAACAAAAAGTGGTGCTGCTGTTGTTCCATCCACACGCACCTTCGAGACCAATATCTGATCGCCAACAAACTTGACACAATCCACGTAGTTGTTGTGTGTGTCACGCGTGGCAGCAAGCGGCAGCTCGAACTCATGGAAATATTGGCCATCGGTGGCCCTACAAATGTTATATAATATTGGATAATTTATTTGATCCGCACTTCGATGATAACAGGAATATATACGCAAAGCAAGACAATTATAAAACAAGGCTATTGTGATAATTTTTGCCCAATGTGCACGTTGGTGACATCCTGGATAGGGCTTGACTTTGATTTGGCATAAATTATTCTTGCTCATCACAGCTTAAAGGGGGCCTTTCGCATTTCAAACCGCCTTCAAACTTCGCACGCATTTGAATATTGTTCAGGGCGTTATTAAACCCTCACGCACCAAGAACCCAATCTGCAGCATGCGACCAGGAGATGCACTTTAAGAAGAACATCCGGGAACAAAGTGTGCCGCGGACCAGCCCAATTTATACCTGCTCATTCAGGCAAACTGCTTGATCAAAAAGGTGTCAAGGCGAATGAATGTTTCGCATGAAACGTGCAACACCACTAACTATGGAATTTCGCTTTTCTTTATATTTCGAATTTCAACGAATTGTTCCAGCGCGACTAGCAGACCTTGAAACATTTAGCAGCCACGCATGAACAATTCGTTGCGATTCGAAATAAAAAGAAAAGCGAAATTCTATAGTGAGGCAGGGGCAGGCATCGTGCGAAACATTCTGCGCCTTGACCGCCCTTGTCATCAGGCGAGTTGCCTGAATGCGCAGGTAGAAATTGGGCTGGTCCACATTTGATTTTGTTCGCGGATGTTCCTCTTGAACGGCATCTCCTGGCCGCATGCTGAACGTTAGACCTCCGGTGTGTTTGACTTTTATGACGCATTGACCGCTGTCTAAACACATGCGAAGTTTGAAGGGGGTTTGAAATGCGAAAGGCCCCCTTTAATATGAAGCAGCAGCCAGACACTTGCGCACCGGTATGGCACACGCGCGTTATGCATAGACAGATGTCCATCTGGCTGAGGTTTCACGCATTAGAAACATTATGTGCCAAGCAAAACTCAAATCCGACGCCCATCTGGATGGCGGCAAAGAGCACGCCGCCCTTTATTGTTTTTCCAATGGAGATTTCACCGTTGCCAACCGTCTTAAGAATTTTTTTGCATTTCCGTTATTTTTACTGATGACAGATTTCGGGTGGCATAAATATTGCTGCGAGGTAGTTCATGAAAAGTCCGGCCCGGGCTCAGCGCCAAATTAAATTCGATACTTCGATATCATATACCAAACATGAGCCAAATCCTACACTGACGTCATTTTCTGTTGCCCATTAGTTGTTGGTCTACTGGTGGCATCAATCACCGACTTCGCCCGTTCACTCAACGGCCACACCTTGACCGCGTGATCCATACTGCCCGACACCAACATCGTGCCACTCGCATTCCATTCCTGCGTTGTTCTATGAATAAGTGGCGTGAAACACCAGCTAGATAGTGAGAGGTCACCAGATAATTGTCAAGAGCTGATCTGGTGAAAAACGTACATCAATCTTTTGTGCATGTATCACGAGTGGCTTTGTTGGTTGTTACCACATAATGTTTTGAAACATGGCTTATATCACTGTCGTTAACTCAGATCGTATAGGCAAACTACGCCAACACGAGCCCGATTTCGCAGGTGGTGTTGTTACAAAACGCAAAGAAAGAGAAATCCTCATGCACCACGTTGTTTATTCTGCAACGTGTAACATTTCCCAAATTAGCAGCCGCATATGAATGTTTCACTAACCAAGCACCTCCGAAATCGGGCTCGTGTTGGCGTAGTGTTACTATACTCTACAAACCAACCACGTGTATAACTTGATCCAAATGAGGCCTTAGTCCGCCAAACACCCCAATACACGTTTGTGATATTGCGTTCCAGAGTCGAACCACGTGGTCTAGAAAACAACTGGTCATTCATCTGGCGATGCCAAAAGTCAGATAATGTTACCGAGTTCGATAACAACAGATACAATAACGAGATCCGTAATGTTATATGAATGGATATTATAATCAATAAATTATAATAAGTAGGTGCAGTGTCGCTCTTGGAAAGTCGACTTTGTTCACCGACCTTTGCTGGCAGATAGGAACACCATGGTTTTGATTGGATGCGTCGCAAGCTCGTTCACTGCACCGCCATGACCGTGCAAGGTCTGAAGGATTGGCAAAAAAATAGAAAATGCTTCAAATTGCAAAACCTCTGGATCGGCCGGCGTGGTTACTATCACGCCATGGACCTTGCAACATTACGAGGTTTACTGGGGAACAGAATTTTGACACCTCATAAAAACGTCCACCTTTGCAATTGGCATGGGCAGTGAATCAGAAATATCCATTCACACATAAAAGTCGCATGACCACGGCAAAACGGAATGCCCTGCCTGTTTGAAAAGCACAGGTTATGTTTCACTCGGACTATACAAGGGCACGGTCCTGTACGTCACACATGTGCATTTAATGGTGAATAAAAACAATAAAAAACAAAAAGGCTCCCCAGAACCAACAGCGACGCATTTATTCATCTGAATGTCAATAATCCTGACAAGTCCCCTTTCACCAGCGATGGCTAACAAATGATGGGTGAGATCAGATCGTACTGTCTTGTCATTGAACAACCAACACACCGCGTAGTAGCTCTCCGACAATAGCTTGCCCTCTTTGTTGCCACTGTCCTGCATGGATGGATGAGAAATTGGATTATTCATTGTTCTCACAGAATCACCGCATTGAATTTTGCAACTACTGTAATTCTTATTTATCAGTCATAATTGAGA